>PVJA010054737.1:0-11458 GCA_004027025.1 Myocastor coypus
GCTTCATTCTCTGCGAGAAGCTTTTCCCTTCCCTGAGCACAATTAAGGGTAGCTGTCGACAGGCTGTGCAGGTAGGAGGACGTGGGAGGACGCGGGCTCCTGGATCACAGCTGCTGCTTTTCATTGTGTCTTGTTTTTCTTTCCCCCTAAGACCTCAGTGTCTTTTAATTACAGGTCAGCCGGTTCTGTAGCTGAAGCGCTGAGGCCCGGATGAAGGGCAGCCCGCTGCTCCAGTAATGAGGGGTGATTAGGATCTCACAGTCTTCTGCCTGCGTGGAAAACACCAATTAGCATTAATGAAGCAGCGCGTGTGGGAGCCAGCCAGGGCTCTCCATCAGCCCAAGTGGGAGAATGACTTAACGTAGCCTCACATAGGTTCTTTCTTTCTGTTTTCTTCTTTTATTTACCTCATCGGTTAAGAATATCTTTGTATATACCCAAAGCTTTTAGGGATACTCTTTGGAAATAATGATTAAGAGTAGAATTAAATTTCCCATTTTAAGAACACACGTTCTAGCCAGGCGTGGTGGCGCATGCCTGTAATCCCAGCACTCAGGAGGCTAAGGCAGGAGGATCGATGTGAGTTCAAGACCAGCCTGGGCTACAGAAGTGAGCTTAAGGCCAGCCTGAACTGCATAGTGAGACCCTGTCTCAAAAAAAAAAAAAAAAAACATTCAAGAACACACGTTCTGAGGCTGGAAGCTAGCAGGCTAGCTTTGGTCACCTATGTGAATGGGCCCTGGGGACTTCTATATTGTTAGCGGGGCTGAGGGCTGATTTTACGTCTTCCCTGAGGGCCAGCAGCACATGCTCTGCTGGAGACCATCGAGATAGCCAGCTCCTGTCTCTGCAGTGCGTGAGCTAAATTCTACAGACCTTTTTGGAAGAGAATGTCACATTTCCTTCAAAAAGCCTTAAAATATTTGCATGGATCCAACAAACACGTTTCTAGAAAGCAAGACAAAAGGTTTGGAGCTGCTGTGCAAGAAGTTTAACGGCTCTTGCACGCGCAGTTAGACTCGAGACACGGGCGTGGGGACGTTTGTTGTTGGCTCTCACTGGTATCCCAGTGCCAGCCACAGGCCTGTTGCATGGGACATACCCGATAAGCGCTTGCTTGTATAATGTAAATTAATACATAATATGTAACCAAGGAAAGTCATTTCCTTTGAAACTAAGAGAATTTTATAAGTGAAATGGCTGGATAAACTTGTATAAGAATTATCTCAAGCTTATTTATTTATTTATTTATTTATTTATTTGGGGGGCTGGCTCAGCCCACCGTAGGGATGGGGCTGGTGTGGCATGTGGTGCCAGGATCAAACCGCAGGCCCTGCACGTGTCCTAAGCTTGCCGAAGCAGGTGCGTTAGACCATTGGGCTATGGCACAGGCCCCCATGAAGCGTACTTAAAAGTGAATACCATTTGTGTGTAATGGGGCTGAGTCTGTCTGCAGTGAGGGTCTGGACCGTGCCAGGCACAAGGGCTGCTCTGGGCAAGCAGGGGTGAGGGCCGGGCAGGAGGAGAAGGACTGGCCCTTAGCGTGGAATTTGGCCTGCTTAGTATCTGATCCACACATATTCTTTTAAATTTTATAAAGCCAACTAAATAACTAATTGCCTGTGTCTGTTCTTATCAACGTCTAATATATGAAGATTAAAAGCCAGTTTCAGGGGGCTAGGGAGATAGCTCCATGGCACTTCTTTTCTGGTGCTTGTCTGGGAAGTGTAAGGTCATGAGTTCAAATCCTAGTCCTGCAAAAAAAAAAAAAAAAAGAAAGTCAATTTGAAAGTCACACACTGAAATAAGATTTTGATTTTTCTGCTTTGCAGAATTGCTGTAAAAATGTTTCATTATCTTTTGTATTTTTCTGGTTTTCTTATTGTATGTGTCTAACATTATACAGAAAATTTAGGAAACAGGTGAAAAGCACTTCCGGTCGAACAATTTGTCCTAGCGCAGTTCCCAGGAGGCCCAGCGACAGTGACCTGAGGGGCATTTTCATGCTGGGGATCCAAATCCTTGCACAGCGAACAGTTGGGCTTAATAAAAGTTTCTGAAAATAAGCTGTGAGCCGTGCCTGGGGAGCCCGGGTGGGGGAGGGGAGCAGAGCCGGACTCAGAGGGACAGCGGGGCAGCGCTCCAGGGTCTCAGCTTCTTACCTGACAGCCGCAGGAGTGGGGTGGGGCACGCGAATCTGGATGGAGAAAGAAGGTGACAGAACCGCCCGCAGGGCCGTGACCCCGGGAAAGCTGCGGCCTGCTGCAGTAGTGGCCTGTTTGTACACGAGTGTTTTTAGGTGTCTCCTTTGTGTTTTCCAAAACCTGAGGTGCCGCAGAGTGACGCCCGCCCGCGTGCTTGTAATGACAGCTCCATGCAGCCCGTGCAGCCCGCGCTGGGCTGGGTGCGCGTTGGTGGACGGCGAATGCGCAGTTTCGTTCCTGCATGGGCAGCGAAAGAGCCCTTAGACCAGCACTGCTATAAAAAATGCTGCGCCGGATGTGGCGTGGGACACCGGGAAGATGCAGCTGTGTGCAGGGCGCCGTGGAGCCAGCGAGCCAGGCCTGCTCTTCCCCGCCTAGCTGCGCCTGGCTTCGCCCGGGCTCCATCTCCTCTCATTACCAAGGTGAGAAAACAGCGTGCTGTGCTGCGTGAGTGCTTCGAGCGTCTCGGCGCCACGGACGCTTTCTCCTCCATGAAATTCTCGTCTGGGACTTCAGGGGTGCGGCCAAGTCCAGCACGGGATCTTTCCCCACACGAATGCCTATTTGGGGAGATCTCTGACCCTCGTGTGAGTGTGCACGCCCACTCTGACCCCCATGCCTGCTCTCACGTTGTCCCGTAGTTCACAGCTCCTGTTCCGAGTGTGCCTGGCGCTGTGACGCAAGGGCTCGCAGACTCGCCACCCTCGCCCTTCCAGAAGAAGCCGGTTATCTTCTGGCAAATACGTCCTTCTTTTTCTGATTTTCTTAATGAAGGTGGGAACAAGGTAACCAGTCCTCACACCAGAATGCGAGTGGCCCTGTTGCTATTTCTGCCCCTGTACCCCTTGTCCCCTGCGCCCCGAGGAGCCCCATCTAAATCTCTGGCCAAGTACACTCAGGCTCCCTGCCTCTCTGCCTCTGAGTGGAGGGAGGCTGCAGCCCAGCTGAGGCTTCTGGACCCTGCAAAGGGCACAACGTCCAGGGACGCAAAAGGCCTTGAAAGGTGTCTTTCTTCTGCCTAAAATGGCATGTGACATTCTGTTTTAGGGAGGAAAATGAATTTGCCTCTCAGGGTCTGTGTCCCATAGGACCTCTCTTTGAATTCCTGCTGACCTGTACTTCAGGGAGAGCTGAGCGTCCCCTCAGTCCAGCCCTCCAAATCAGTACATAACTCTGCTGTATTTCAGGTTCCTTTCCTGACTTTAGTCTCCATAATTCCATGAAAACAGAGATTAACTCGGTCTTAGACTGTTCCCAGAATATAAACAAAAAGGAAAAAAAAAAAGAGATGAAGGCGGTGATGGAAAAATCAAAAGGATACGGAGGACAGAAAGTAGAAATTTAATATGAATAAGGATTCTGGATCTTCCTTGATAAAAAAATCAAACTGAAACAGAAGAAAATCTATAATTTTTAAAAATTTTATGGAGCTAAAAATGTTTACTTATGAAATTGGAAAGCCTCAGTGAATTCTTGGCAGAATTAACACAAAAGAATGTGCACGTTATTTGGGTAAAAATATAAGGCAGCGTGAAGGAATAAGCGATCCATCTGGCCTTTAGCTTTGCCGCCGGAGTTTTTGAAGGGGAAGCTTTGCGATACAAACATTTTACGCATAGCCAATTAGTCTTTCACACGTGAAAGCAATAGAAAAACATCCAACAAACAAGGGTTCAGAAAGTGTACTGCCCACAAACACTTGAGGACCATCGGCACCAGACATTCCGACCTCGCTTGAAAACAAATTTGTGTGAGAATAGACAGTGCGGCCACCCCCTTGCCTCGTTGGATCTGAATAAAAGTTAAAGCAAAGCAGTTTCGTTGTATTGTCTCTAACTTGTGGAAGTTGGTTATCAGCTTTGCGGCACCATTCCTGGGGTGGCAGGACCCTCCTTCCACCCATAGTTCCCGTCCACCTTAAGCGACGTTGCAGCCTCCGCTTTTGCAAGCAGAGTGGGCAGGGCTTGTCCTGTGTCAGTCCGCACAGCTGCCCCGCAGGTTCCAGGGCCCCCGAGCAGCACACGCCTGGCCCAGCACCGGAGGCGGGGCTGAAGGGCAGGCAGCCCTCAGGACTGGCCCTCCGCAGGAAGGTCTGCGCTTTCTTTGTTCCCCTCCTGACAACACTCCCTGGTCCAAGCAGGCAGAAAATGGCCTCAGGCTGTCAAGAAACACTGTCCCTGAATGGCTGCAGAGTGCTCGGCCTGTCATTAGGCTGAATTACTGTGATGAGCAGCTATCTTGACAAACACAAACACCTACAAAAGCAAGTAGAAGCTGCCCAGCTGCCGGGGAGACTGTGTTTATTTGCAACGGCTTTCTTCTCTTTGTGGTAGTCCCTAGCATGACTTAAACAGAGAGCTCCTCCGTCTTGCACGTGGTACTGAGCTGTGTGGATGTCACCTGATCTCAGCTGCTCCAGCGTGAGCTTTGTGTCACGCCCTCTCGCTTCTTCAGAGCTGTTATCGCCGTCATAAGCACAGCCTCAGCCTTTCGTAATTGGAGCTAATTTGTCTTCCAGTGTGCACATGGCAAGTTTATATTTCCAGGATCTGTGCATCAAGGCAAGAGAACCTAGTCTCGCCAAGAATGCCAACGGTATACATACCTGATGGACGATGATTTCACTAGCAAATGTGGACCGTCAGCTGCAGGAGAAGGCAGCTGCAGGGATGGAGAAGCGAGATGCCAGGGAGCCAAGCTCCTCTGGTGGGGAAATTCACTGGGGGGACAGACACTGAACAGGTGGACATGCCCATGCTGAGGGGGGGGGGACGGGAGAGCGAGGGCCCTGCTCTCCTCACAAGTGATGTTTGAGCAGGGAGAGAGAAAAAGGTGTCTCACATCACTTCCTCTGCAAGGACTTCCCGAGCCTCAGTCTTCCTCAATCCTCGAGGGAGCTCAGCCTCTCCAGACTCGGCGAAAGGAGTTGAAGCCTAAGCTCTAAAAGGGTGAGAAAGGTGGGGTCGGGAGGAGTGACTCGTGCGCCAAAGCGGGAATTGGGACTGCGCGCCGTAGGAGATTTTTCCTTCATCCAAAACCTTATTGAACTGTCGCACGCACACAGTTAAGTATGTCGGTGCCATTCATAGTTTCGAAGGAAAAGAATGAGAATGGCTAAATGTCCGCAACTTCCTCCAAAGTGCAGCAAGTAGGGGCCAGAGCTCAGATTGTGTCCTACCCTGAATCGGGTGGTCATGAAACACAGCCCAGGAGGCCCCTGGGAAATTCCGCCCTCGGGGTTTCCTCAAGCCCTTCAGGGTGCAGAGCTGCACGGCCAATCATCCCTCGCCCATTCCGAGTCACTAGAGACCCTGTCTTCCTGAGCACGCTCCCAGCGGTCTGCCACGTTTCTTCTGGCGGGGGAAAAGCCACTATTTCTCCTCCACCCAGCAAGGCTGAAGTAATCTGCCTGAGTCAAGGACACGGGATTTCTCTGCTTTTATCACTAGAGCGTGCGGTGCCGTTGATGTTTTTGCTCAGGTTTTGTCCTTAAAATTCGTAATCATGTCCCGCGTGCTAGGGTCTCTCCTAAGCCCAGGACTGCCTGGCGGGTTCAGTGCCACATCCATGTTTATTTGGGTGGGTGCCATCACCCAAGGAGAGCTGTGCCACCCTCCTGGGGGATTCCCTGATGCCTGCTAGCAAGCAAGCCAACGCGAAGTCAGTGGCCTGCAGGAAGAGGTCCATTTTAGTTCCCAAACTGAGAAAGTGCGTGGAAGACGGAGCGTCCCAGGACACCCGCCTTCCAGGTGGCCTGCAGGGTGGCCAGGGAGGAACAGCAGTCTCCTCCTCCTGCGTTCTGCAAGCAGCCTTTGAGTTTCTACAGAGCACTTAGCATAGGAAAGGACTATTGATCTGAATCATATTGGTTGTCAAATTTTACTATTTTGTAAATTTGTTTTGATTTTATAGCTGTGGAGAGCTGCGGGATCAGATATTTATACCTAACTATATTGGCATGTATTAAGGAAGCATTTGATAAAAATATTTTAGGTTGAAGTTGAAGCCTGCAGAGATCTTTCCTCTAAGGGCTGGAGGTATAGCTCAGCAGACTAGGTGCTTGCTTAAGTAAGCTCAGGGGCCAGGGTTTGATCCCTGGCACCGCATGCCATGCTGGCCCCTTCCCCAGGCGTGCTGAGCTGGCGATGGAGTCTAGGTGTAGTGGCGCACACCTGCAATACCAGCACTAGGGAGGCAGAAATCAGGAGGATCACTACAAGTGCAGCTGTGTAGTGAGACCCTGAACCCAAAACAAAAACAGCAAAAAAAACCTTAAAAAAAAAAAAAAACCAAAAATAGGCAGTCATACACTTCTAAAACATAGGAAATACTTATCTAAAATATACATAACAAGGACTGGCCAAATAGCTCAGCTAATTAAAGTGCCTGCAAGCAGGTTCAAGGGTTAGGGTTTGATCCCAGGGCCTGGCTCGCTGGCCCCACCCCCAGGGCACACTGAGAGGGCAGCTGAGAGCGGGCGTGGTGGTGCTGGTCTGTCATCTCAGCTCTTGGGAGGCTGTAAACAGGCAGATCACTACAGGTCTGATCACTATCAGCCTATCTAGTAGTGAGACCCTGAATGCCCTGTAGACCCTTCCATAAAATTCAATAAATAAATAAATAAATAAATAAATAAAATACTGTACACGACAGAAATCTTAATATGCCTATCTGTAGACTGGCATCAGGACTGTACCTCCACTATGTATAAGTACCCCCATCTAGATGATTTACTCTAATTTAATACCAAGAATGCGCATCAAGTTGCTCTTTATAACTAAAACTAATTGAAACTTTTACCATTAGTTGATTAATTTAAAATGATAAATATCACCTGATTGAATCATTTTATACTTTAAGATGATGTGTCGGTACACTTCATTTGTTAGAATTATGTGACAAGACTAAATCAGTAAGCTGGAGAAACCTAGCGCTAGCTACTTACCTGCCCATCGTTTAATCTTATTTCTGTAAAAATACGAGTTTGCAGGTCTCTGGTGTGCATGGGAAGAATCTCTTCAAGCATCCGTGCCAGGCCTAATGAAGCAAATACCCGGGACTAGAGCGAGGCTGCAGGGTTAGCTTCTAGGACTGAGGTTTTTCTTAGGTTCATTGTATTTTTGGACTTTTCCACACGGATCGGCAATAGATGTGTCTGGGTCAAAATATTCCATTTAAAAGACAGAGCTTGTGTATTCAAAAGTATCTCTTCAGGGCAACAGTATCATTTTGGAAGGAGGTACTGAGGAGAACGCTCAACAGATTACATGTGAAAGATTAAAGAGAGGGTGAGGCACAAGATGGTCCACAGATTTTGATAATCCTTTGAGGAAAATGAAACTACACCAGAGGGATTCCGTGGAAACAGCAGGATGGAGCAGCGCAGAAGGCACACCTGGGAGTAACTTGCTTAAACACTAAAATATGGATAGTTTCCTATGCTGCTGGGATGCGATTTCGCTCTTTTATCTTTCCCAAATAAAAATAACAGGAACCACTGGAGTCAGACTGTAATTTTGTGATGAGAAAGTAAAAGTATTTGGGGGAGTGAGAGAGTAAAGCTTTAATTGTTTCCTCCTAACTCACGCTCAGGCAAAGCAGAGCCCTCGTCTGCTACGTAGTGTACAATTAAGTACTACTTAAAAGGCTCTCCCCACGTGTCCCCGCAGGAAAGTTGGAAAGCCCAGACAATTTCCAAGTCTAGGTCAAAATATTCATAGTTCTACTAGCAAGGAAAAGACAATCACCATTCTAATGAATATAATTTTAGTGTTTTTCGTCTCTACATACGTCTTCTACTGTCTGGAAATAATCAGTAGTCACTATTTTCAATTAAAATATGCTCAGAACATTTTTCTGTTTCTGAGAAATCTTAAGAAACTAAAACAGTAATGAATACCTACTAATCTTTTAGTAAGCAAATTCTAGGTTGTTGTTCAGCCACTTAGTTTTTACTTGGGTTACGGTGTTATAAATAATTCTGAAAGAAGCATAAAATTTTGAGCTGCTCTTAATTATTTTTACTAGGATAAATTCCAGAGTTAGAGTTCCTGGCTAAGAACTGTAGCTTGAACATATTTACATGTATTATCACACTTTTTATGGCCCTGGATGATCAAGAAAGGTCTTGTTGAGCACCCCTAATCCCTCGCACCCTCCAGGGAGGAAATACCGGGCCCCTTCCCACCTTTGAACTTTATGTAGACCTGAAGAGGACGTGAAAGAGGCAGAAGAACTGTAGGCTTCACTCCTGCTCCAAAGAATGATCAAGGGATCCTAGAGGGACGTCGTCCCACCTCTTGGGGAAGTCAAGTCTGACGTTTGCCAGAGCTAGCAACCCTCCAAGATGCGACACCCCAGAACACAGAACAGGGGCAGGCACCCTCTGTGCCCTCACCTTGCATGGAGTCTTGTCCTGGAGCACAGCAAATGTCCAATGTATGCTCTTGAGCAGAGTTGGAAACAAAGACCAGCTTTTGGAAACCATTCAATTGTTTGGCAAACATTTCTGAAAGTTCCTCAAAACCCTCACAGGGAAAAATTCCTTCACCCACAAGATAGAGGGATTGCTGGTAATGGTGGTGGGGGCAAGCTATTGCCAAGGAGAGCTGGTCTGAGAAGCCAGAACTCAACTAGTCAATGTGTCAAGTCTTCCTTTATATTAAATTATAAATCTTTGGAGCTTCCTTCTCTTAGAAGTACAAAGAATTTCAGATGTGTTTCTTTCAAAATAAGATTTTAATGTTGAAAAGAAACAAATCTTTCTTTGGCCCCTGACCCTGGCTCTAACTAAAGCCCTCATGTTCTATAGGGATGTTTTCTTCTGCACATGCGCCAAGTATGACCTGGACGCCCCTAGACCAGAGGTGGTGCTCACCTTGCTAGGCTGTGCTGTGCTGCAGGACTCAGGGCAAGGGAGAGGGGCCGCCGCATGGGTGCCCTGCCTGGCAGCCGCACTCAGCGGCCCGACTGCTTTAGGTTTTGTGGGCCTGGGCTCTCTCTCGCATTCGCTCTTCTGCTATAGCACCAGCCCTGCTCACCCATAGCTGGGCTGGTGCAAGGCACTTGCTCATGTCGGTGCCTGGCCTCTGCCAGTGTGCTAGTCCCACACGGAGCTCACCGCACGGTGCGGGGCAGGTTGAACATGAGCCACCACATGTGTTTTTCACATAAGTTTGTCTCTTGGCGGCTTTTGCCCCTGTTTCCATGAAAGCACTCCTCTTTTTCCTATTAATGACAGAGTACTACTTTACATATCAAAGATAGCAGTTCTTTGTTTACCTTGATGTTGCATGTTTAGTATTATTTACAATATTGCTAGTATAGAGATGGATATTAACATTTTCCCCCAATGTATGAAAGCTTTCATTTACAATTTTTGCTTTATGTTTACAAAAACAGTTATTTGATGTGTGTGTGTGTGTGTGTGTGTGTGTGTGCGTGCGCGCGCGCGTGTGTGTGGCTTCAGTGTTAAAAATTATTCCAAGTCACTACGTTCAACAAAGCAGAATTCAATAGCTTGAACTTTTTGTCTTAAGTAGTGCAATCAGATCAGTTGAATTTCATTCTTCCTGGCTGGCTACATCTCCATGGTGGAGAGTTGGTCTTGGACTATCTTCATATCGTTCCCAGACTCTAAGGAAGAATCACAACTGGTTATTGTCATGATACCAATTACTCTTTCCCTCCATGGAATCACTTCTTGTTTAGAATCCCTGCTGCGTGTGCCACCCCGACTCCTGGCAGTGCACAGGCTACAGAGCAGAGTTTCCACTTTGCCTCCCTGGCTATCTGAAGAATCTCTCTGCTATGTAAGTTTACAGATGAAAAATTAGAGAAAAAGAAGGGCTAGAAGGATAGCGAATATTTGTCCCTAGCCCTTCAAGCTCAGTGAGGACTCAGGACATAACAGAACCTGTGCTGTAACATCCTATAACTCAGTGGTGTCTCAAATTTTCTGTTCAAAGAGATTATGGGGCCATGGAGGAAAGGGATTGAAGATATACAGTGTACCTAAGGAGAGTCACCTAGAGAGAAAACATTCTCTCAGGCTTTCGCAGAGAGCAAACTGGTCAAGCAATGGCCATGACTCATTCAAATGGCTGACACTGACAACGGTTCTACAAAAAGCTACACGTGGTTTTAAGGAAAATCCTGAGGGGATCTGACTGTGTCAGATACAAAAGTTACATGTTTTGTTATATAGGTCTTGCTTTAACTTGGCCTTAACCATCGAGCAGAGAAGTTTAACCACAAGATTTAAAAGGAAAGCTAGATGAGTATGCTGAGCTGTAAAAGGCCTAAATCAACAGCTTTTGACATTGCCAGTTCTGCCAATAACCCACTGTTATTATGGAATATTGGGCTATGTATATACCTACTTCTGTTAGTTCAATGAGGAGAAATTTTTGCACCAATAATGATTAGAAAAATTATCATGCCTGCATCCTGTACTCTGAATAACTACTGTAACAATATGCATTATATTAATTATTGAGAATGTACTATTAATGTGTTTTGAAACTGTCTCATTGCTATTTCTTATTAAAAGTAATAAAAGAGCCAGGCATGGCGGCGCATGCCTGTAATTCCAGCACTTGGGAGGCTGAGGCAGGAGGAACAGTGTGAGTTTGAGACCAGCCTGGGCTACAAAAATGAGCTCAAGCTCAGCCTGAGCTGCATAGAGAGACCCTGTCTCAAAAAGACAAATAATAATAATAATAATAATAATAATAATAATAATAATAATAATAATAAATAAAAGTAATAAAATAATTCTTCAATTTAAAATATAAATTAAATATATATACATACATACATATATATATATATATATATACATATATATATATATATATATATATAAAATCTCTCTACTATTCAAAACTTCCCATTGCAATGGACAGAAGTGACAGCCCAGCCACCTGAAAGCCTTCTCTTCAAAGAAGCTGAGAGGAGGGGTGCTGTAGATATTGAGCCAGGCATGCACGTCTTTCAGAGCTAACCACAAAGTTAAAGCTACTATTCTTACAGAGAAGGTGATAGTAATTTAATGCCATCCAAAGAAAAAATACTCAAAGTGCTGCATATCAAGTCCTTAGGCAGAGTCTTTCAAACTCTGATTCTTGTACAGTATTACTTATCATCCTTTTCCCAAAGGAAAATTTTGGCAATGAATTGCCCTGCTTTTTAAGCTTCCTTGATTTCATTGCATTCAAAAGTGAATTTAGTGATGACCTGACCTGGCAGCTTAC
>PVJA010054738.1:0-11612 GCA_004027025.1 Myocastor coypus
TATAATCAATATGCTGAACCTTTTGAAGGTTCTTGAGACCAATATCTGATTCATCCTGTGTACATAAGTGTATGGTTTTGCTATTGATATATTTTCTCCTTTATCTGCTTCCAGTCACTTCGTTGTTTAATCCATAACACATTCAGCTGTGTTATGCCCTTAAGTTCTTGTTTTCTTCTTTAAAGTTCTTATATTAGGGAGACTATACGATATTTACACATATAGGTCTGGTTTATTTCACTAATGAGTCTATGTTCAATATACATCCATTTATATTCAATAGCCTTCAACATTACAAGCTTCACTTGTGGCCCACTGCAATTGCAGAACATTTGACTGTGTATGTATCTGCTTCCTCTTAGTCCAAAGAGAAGTATATTCTTTTCCTTTCTTTTTTTTTTTTCTAAGCAACATCAATAAGGAGGTGGGTCATGCCCACACACTGTACTCTGTAGAACGATTGTGAGGACAATATGCTATATGTCAACTTTCAAAAAAAAAGAAAGGGGAAAAGAAAAAGAAAAAAAAAGTAATGTTGATTTAAAAGGGTTAATGTTTAATTGTTTGATCAATCTTATATATCTATATGTATTAATCTAAACTGATCTGATGATGAAAATATGTAATATAACCATTGTTAAATTTAAACAATAAAAATATTAAATTTAAAAAAAATAATTGAAAAAAATAAATAAAATTAGTACAGAATTATAAAAGGCCATGATT
Organism: Myocastor coypus; assembly: GCA_004027025.1. Taxonomy (NCBI): domain Eukaryota; kingdom Metazoa; phylum Chordata; class Mammalia; order Rodentia; family Myocastoridae; genus Myocastor; species Myocastor coypus. The sequence continues at coordinate 727 of PVJA010054738.1, forward strand.
AGCCTACAGACTCTTAAAAAAAAAAAAAAAAGAGTATTTCATTTCCTGATTTGAAAATATGTCACAAAACAGCAATGATTAAAATTGTATGGCCTGAACACAGGCACATGGATAAAACTGTGGCACTGAGTAGAGAACCCAGAAACGAGCCCATCCCTACATATATACATGTTGCCAGCCGACCTTCTCCAAGAGCATCAGCGGTGGTTGGTGGGGAAGTAACTGCGGAGACAGGTGAGAAGTGAACCCGGCCCGCCCCTTGTTCTACTTGAGCTAGCCACAAACATCAGCTCCAAGTGGAATCTTAAATATAAGACCTGAATATAAAGCTAGAAAAAAGTTGTTCTCATATTAAGCTGGGCAGTGACTTCATGTATATGACACTAAAGCACAAATAATAAATACAAAAACAAAAATAAAATAAATAAATAAAAAGCAAAAACATATAGGTAGCACTATATTAAGCTAGAAAATTTCCTCAACAGAGCACACGAAAGAAAAAGAAAACTCTGAACTGCGACTAAATGTCTCTAATTGTGTATCAAATAATTACTGCTTTCCAAACTTTATACTACATTCTTGTAACTCAATAGCAAAACACAGATAACAATTTTTCTTTCAGCTTGTTAGTATATGTGTGTAGCACATGATGTTCCGGTTCTGTATGAATGCTAGGATTCTCTTGGTTTTCATCTGCATGTAGCTATTGCAACAGGAAGGCAAAGCTTAAAACATATTGGTTTATTTGGAGATATTTCAGAAAAGTTGATGTTACAGAGCTCTTCCTGCTACCATTAGGGTTTCAGTCCTGGGAAGTGGGCAGCTGGTACCCTGAGAGGCATTCGTTCTCTTGGGTAAGGAACATGAGCATCATTTCTCATATGCATGCGAACCTTTTTGTCCTAAGAAAACGTACGCTGCAGCAAATGGGTGATATTTATTGGTGTGGAGCTGTGTTCAGATGAATGTCTGCCCTTCCTTCCCATTTTGTCATTGTCTATGATGCTCATGTGCCTCTAGCTGGACGCTCCTGTCCAGTGCCTGCTCTTTTTCTTGTAGTTCGTGTTATGTTACTTCATACCTTTGTAAACCTTATATCCTGAGTTTTGTAGCTGTAACGTTTCACAAACTTAAATCTAAACTATGATGAGTTCCTTTTGAAAATGTTTGCCTAACACTTATTGACAACTTCTAATATTTTTTAAATCTTTATTTATTTATTTATTTGTTTGTTTGTTTGTTTATTTATTTATTTATTTTATGGCTGGTTCAGCCTGTCCTGGGGGTGGGACTGGTGCCACATGTGGTGCCAAGAATCAAACCTCAGTCTCTGTGGTTGCCTAAACTTGTTTAAGCAGATACTTTAGACTGCTGAGCTATTTTGCTGGCCCCAACCTTTTGCTTTTAATATTATTCTTCTATTATAACTATAAATTACATTTCATTATTCTAATTTCTAATTAAATGGTATTTGGACAAAAATTTTAAAAATGGTCTGGCTGTCTTCTAGTTGAAAAGAAAGTGTACCTTTTCATTGACACTGTCTTTGGATAGAAAAGTCAGAGAAACTATCTGACGGTTTGAAGAAATAATACTTGGAAACCAGTGACATTGCACATAGTGCACAATGAATGGAAACTGTTTATGTCTTAAAATATCTAATATTGTGATCCAGTATTGCAATTTTGTTTTTCATTTGTGTAATTTTTTGAGGGTGTGTTAGTCACTTACCCCGTCCCCAGGATGAAATCATCAAAACCCAGGACCTGAAGAAGAACAAGTTGGCTCAAGGTCGGAGGTTCTGAGCAGCCAACTCCAAAGCAGAAAGGTCTATGGGAGAGACCTCGCCTTCAGGGTGACATGTGAAAGCAGGGGGCAGGGAAAACCCAAGGAGAGGGACCCCAGGCTCTAATCCCACCCCCACGAACTGTTAGGGTGCACATCACCTCCCAGCAGCCAGGCCAAGGCAGCACTCCCACAGGCCAGTCACTGCCCACAGCTGCCTCTGGCCAGGTGGGGCATTGGGAGACACTAGGTCTAAATCACAAGAGCTTTGCCAGACCATCTGCTGTCTACTGTGGGCAGCTGTGTTACCCAGTAGGACACCCGATTTCCATCTCAGTAGAGGCGGCCAAATGGGGATTGTGGTATTATGAAACAATCTTTTTCATCTCTATCAGTTTATATGGCAAAGTGATGAATTTTATTGCCCTCGTTTTTATTCAAGTTTCAGAGTTAACAGCCCTTCTTGAATATTGTTGGGGAATCTGAAGATTTTAACTGGAACAGAATTAACAGTTGTAGGAATGTCTTCCCATGCAGTTGCATAGTGCTGCGCGCACACCGAGAACGTTCTCTCCTCTACTGATGTCCATCTTTGAACTCATATGGTTTACATTGCCTTGCTTCATTTACCATGAACTTTCTACATCTTTGTTGTTTGTTTGTTTGGTTGGTTGGTTTTGGTACCAGGAATCAAATTCAATACTGCTAAAACTCGGCTTCTGTCCTTATCAGAGGATTATACCACGTCATGGCCACTCATGCACCACACTGCATTCTGGGAAATGCAGTTTTCAAACCGAACAATTCCTAGAGGGCTGCATTAGTACTAGATGCCCTGGCTTCTGCTCTGAGAGCCTCTTCCTTCCGGGTCCTGTGAAGGCACCTGCAGACCCTTGTCCTGGTGTAAGCAGATGGCACTAGTTGGGTAGCACAGCACTTGGATAGGATCTCATGGAGGAAAGTCAGTAGCCCTGGTGAGTCTGAGCAATGTCCAGCTCCTGGGAAAAAGAATCCATGCAAATCATCTGCTGCTGATATTTGCTTCCTTGAACTTCTTAAAACTTGGATTTCATAAGAAACATGACATGAAAGAGGTTTTACTTTGGAAGGTGGATATAGTAGGAAAGAGATGAACAGTTTTTGCAAGAAGAAAGTCCTGTAGTATGTTAAGCAATACTAAGAGATGAATATAATACACATAGTACACAGGATGTGTAAGTGTATATAAATAGACTTTCAAGCTAGTCTTTAAGTTATGACTTTATGAAGATCACTAATTTCTTAAGGATAAATGGCTCTAGGTTCTTCAATATAAAGTATAGATTTGGAATACAATTGGAAATGATACATGAATATCATTTCTTCTCCCCCAGTTTTCATTGAGAAATTTGGCATTAGCAGGTTTTGAGGTTTTGATTTTTAGTTTCTTCATTTTTTAAATCAAAATAATGGGTGCTGTACCCCTGAGCTTGATTTACTTTTTAAAAGCTTGAGGCCTAATTCTCACTGAGTTGCCCAGTCTGACCTTTGACCCATGACCTTCCTGCCTTAGCCTTTTGACTTGCACCCCTATAGCCCACTTCATAAAGAGTTTTGCAAACAACTCTCTTTTCATCACCCATGGGCAGCTAGAGCGGCTGAGCCAGGCTGTGCTTCTGCCCCAAAGCAGTGAGGCACTTAGCCGGGAAAAGCAGGGACAGCAATCCTTGTAGTTCATACTTTGTGACAAAGAGAGCGCAAGAAACTCGCCAGGGGTGACCAAACCCAAGCCAGGCACTCTTTGCATTCCTTGAGTTTGTGCTGTGATGCTGCGTTGCAAGGTTCCTATCACCACTGGGACATGGCTTCTGAAGCACTTCCTTCTCTTCCTGCTTGTCCCAGGTACCCAAGCTCACAGAGATCCTGGAAAATCTTCCAGGCCTGCCTTTCATCAGGGATTTTGAGGGCTAGAGTCACAAAAACAAGGGCAGTTGTCACACCTTCTCTGTTGTTGGAAACAGAGCAAAAGACTCTGTAACCCTCTGCCTAAACTTTCTTTAAAGATCAGGATTCCTGCTTATAGTATAGTAGCCAAGGGATAGGAAATGAAAAATATTTCTTTTAAGTTTCTCATGACAGCATCAGTACCCTATCAGGTGTCTGTGGTTTCTTTCACTGAAGAACTGGTTAAGTTTCTGCTGTGGCTGCAGTTCCCTTAGACTTGTTTCTACTGAAACACCAAGTACTCTAAGCACAAATTGCTTTACAGTGACATTTTTATCATTCTGCTCCTGGAAGTAGAATGAGGGGCCATTTGGGTGATACGAGCATGTGTTCTTTTCAAGTGGAAATCGAGGTACTCTTCCAGTCCTTTCAGAAGCCCCAGTTTTCCCAAGTAGCAATAAAGCCTGAAGCAGCTACATAAGAATCCAGTAGGAGTATCTGAGTATACTAATGGATGTGAATTACATTTTCATTCTACTGTGCAAAAGCAAGAGCTATAAAGTAGATGAATTGAAAAATAATATTTGCTTGCAGTGCTGAGGATGGAACATAGGGCCTTGTGCATGTTAAGCGAGCTCTTTATCACTGAGTTATTATGTCCCAGCCTCCCAAGAAACGTTATTGAAAGAGTAATGCAGGCACTAAAGCTGTACACAGGTTTGCAGTACTCTGCAATAGTCCGTTCAAAGATGTAAAAGTCACAAAGCATGAAAGCTGAACACTGCAGGAATGGGAGACAAGTGCCATGAGGCACAGGTGACACCTGATGTGTACCCGGATCCCTCAGCTGGCTGCGGTCCAAACCATCCCACCATGCGTGGGTGAGTCATTCTCGAGGGTGTCTGGTCTGGCTGCACAGGCTATCTGGCTTCTCTGGGCTGGGGTCGGCTCCGTGAGGATGGCTTCCCTCACCTGCGTGAAATGAGCTTGGGATCGGCTGGGGCCTTCCTCTCGGCTGTGCTGGCCCCTGCAGGCTGCGTTATTCACCATTCTTGTTGGCAGAATGGGGCTTTCCAGTGTGCTAAGCTCTGTCAGTGTCTTGCTGCTGTCAAGCTCGCATTTGATTGCGTGGTCGAGTCTAGCATCTCTCGGTGGCATCAGCCAAAGCCATGGACAGAGGAAGGGAGCACTCATGGCTGTTCTAAGGATGGCACATCCACCTGTGCTGCACACATGGATGCTAGGCCACCTGGCACTTCAGAGTGCAGTGGTGTGCACGCTGGGATTCCATATGGCAACTTTCCACATGAACTTGATGGACATGCTTTTGAGACAGCATAGTGACTGTTCAGACAGTGAAGTTTTGGTAACTGGAGCAGGTGAATTTTGAAATGAAAAAAAATTTGAAACTGCTGAAAATCATATTTGAGGACAAAGGCCACGAAAGGCTTTGGATCACTTTGTACTTTGTAATATATCCAACTTATTTTTTAAATTATTTTATTTTAAAGGGAAAAAATCAAAACAAAATAATAGGAGTTCTGAGTTCAATCCCCAGTACCACATACACACACACACACACAAAAAGTAATAACAATAGAAGTATAAAATGGTTAATACATTGTGTATAGTTATGTTTCAGTTAGTTATTCAGAGTATAAGGTATACACATTCAGTTGTCCAAACAATATTAGCATGAACATTTCTTTTCAAATAACTAAGAGATATTAGTACTATAACTATTTTGACTAATGTGTGTATTATATATGCATAAATTACTTTTCCCTTCCTTCTTTTCTCCTTTCAACATGTTTTCTTAAGGTGTTTTCCTTCAGTGTGTTATAAGTAGTTTTACTAGGTGTGCCAGTCTGTCCGTGGGTTAACTTAAAGTACCACAGGTTGTGTTGGTTAGGCAACAGATACTCATTTTCTCCTGGTTTGAGCTGGAAATCTGAGGGCAGCATGGTGAAAAAGTTGAATTTGGGCTCACCAGTCCTAGGCTGGTAGATGCCCATAATTTTTATGTGCTTTCATGTGGTCTGCCCTCTGTGTCTGCCCTCTGTCCCTCTGTGACCCAGGGAGACACTGCGTCAGGAATGACAAAGATAGACAGGAAGACAAAAGATGGGCAGGGTGGTCACTAGTCAACCCAATGGGCAAGACAAACTCCATGCACAACAAAACAATCCTTTATACTTTTGCAAAATTTGTAACACATGACACAAGGTTGGCTAGTGACTAATAGCTAAAGGAACCAGACAAGATGTTTTTCTCAGGACTGAGGTAGCTTGTTTGCTTTAGGCACCAAGGCCTAGTCCCACCTACACACATTTAGTCAATTTCCTAGCTTCCTGTGGCTCCCAACATATCCCCCTTTTTGATGTTGTTTTGTCAGAGATGGGTGTTCCATTGCAGTTAGAGAAGCTATGCTTGGAGACGTCTTTAAAGGACCTTTCTATACTTAATGCCAGACCACAGATTGTAGATACTTGAATTCAGCAATATAACCCTATATAGTCCAACAGTCCATAACAGTAGTAAGTTATCAGCACAGCTGGTAAATGTCAGAAGTTGTTGACTTGAGCCTTTAACCTCATGTTAATATAGCATTACTTTTTATATCTCATAGTAAAACTTTGCTGCTGGATGGTTAAGACCAAGTTAAAGCAAGACCTGTATAACTAAAAATATAACTTTTGCTATCCCACAATAGCAAATCTCAGGATTTACCTTGGAACCATGTACGGCACCGTGTAGATCTTCTGCCAGTATCCACCATCTGGATAAGTCACAGCCATTGCTTGACCAATTTCCTTTCTGTGAGAGTCTGAGAGATATTTTTCTCTCTAGGCGATTCTCCTTAGGCACACTATACATCATTCTTTGTGGTCCCATAATCTCCTTGATTAGAAAATTTGGGACACCACAGTTATAGGATGTCACAGTAGAGGTGCTCTTATGTCCTGAGTCCGCACTTACCTTGAAGGGCAACGGACAAAATATAAGCTATCCTTTTAGCCCATCTAGCTTTCTGATTTCTGGTCTGCAAACTTTAGTAGTTAAACATCCAGAAGAGAAGCTTAGTGACATTACCCTGTAACAAAAGGGTATTAAATAGGTAGATAGTATTATCTATTATTGTCTATCAGATGCCTTAGACATAAAAAAGCAACTGTTATTTTCCAAGAACCATGGATATTCTTGTATTTACATCCCCACAGAATGTCAAAAAGCCAGGATTATATATTTTTACACAGAAATTTAGAAGTCAAACTATATACAACATTGTAGCAGTCCAGTCTTATGACGTTTTGTGACATACATTTTCACTTTGACATAACGTAACCCTTTTAACCAACGTTCTTTACCTAATAGATAAGGATTTTTCACCTAATTATCCTTAAATGTGGGATACATCACAAGGCTTTTTCTCCCCCTCCCCCTTTTTCTGTTAGGAATTTGAAAGAAAGTCTTATCACAATAAGATATTATTGCTTAACATTTTAGAAAACTTGTACACTAGGAATCATTGATACACTTAAGATACCATGAAATTAACAATAATGAGTTATTCTGATCATGTGTAAACCTTTGTTTCTTAATTTAGTTGACTATCAAAACCTTTTTAAAAGAAAACCCAATTGTAATTTATTGAAAGACTTTCACCTTTAATCCAATGACCAATTTATTGAGGGTGTCTCCTAAGAGACTATTAAGATTATTAGGAGCTCCTCATTAAGGAACAAAAGGTTGGCCACACCTCTTATTCATCAATAGGACTCCTTCTGAATAAGTATGTTTTTACTCTAAGGACTTTTTGCCTAATTAATTTAATTTTTTTGATAAACTGTGTATAAACCAAATTTCATATAACTTAGACCAGCTGGTAACTTAAGAAAGCATGCTTTTAAGTCTAAACCCCAAATAGTCGTGTGAACAAATGAACAAAAAGGAAAAAAAGGGCGGGGGGACAGCTGTTCACAGAATGACACACATAGACAAGCACACAGTACACAAAAACAACCATTTTTACAAAATTATGAGTGCACTCAGCTATATATTTCTGGCCAGATTAACCTACAGTAAGTTTATTACAAATTTTTTCTTTTCAAAGAAATTTTAACTCATAACTAGACTAGTCAGCCCAATCCCTTCTGGCTCCCGTGCCCATCAAGTAAGGAGCCTCGGTCCCTCTCCCCGTTTTTTTCATCTCCTCCTCCTGACTTCTGGTCCTGATCCCATTTGGCACACACACGTGCTGGGTAACGAACCTCGGCCCACCTCCCCCCTTTCCTTTTTTCTTTTAAAGAATTTTTTATTTTACTGTTTTCTTGTTTCAGAACCTTTATTTGTTTATTCACTCATTTTTAATGGCCAGCTCAGCCCACCCCGAGGGCAGGGCTGGCGCAGCATGTGGTGCCGGGGATCGAACCGCGGTCCCTGAAGCCGCCCAAGCTTTCCCAAGCAGGGGCTTTAGACCACTGAGCCATCCCGCCAGGCCCTCTTTTTTTTTCTCTCTCTCTCTCTCTCTTTTTTCAACCCTTCCTGCCTAGCCTCCAGTACCAAACCCATCACTCATCTCGTTTGACAACCCATCTGGCCCAAGAGCCTACCAGGACTCCTCAACTCCAGAGCTCCACCTCCACCCACAGTCCAGACCCACAGGGCCTCACAGCAGCTAGCAGCCCGAGCTCTAACACGTAGGTGGGTACTTCTACAGAGGAACCAACTTGAGGAATTCAGACCAAATGCACATAGACGCTAATAGCATAACTTCACCAAAATGCAGAGATCACTTCCATACAAAATGATAACGACAAGGAGTAAGATACAATCTCAAGGCCCGAGCCCACCCAAGTGAAATACAGGAGACACTACCATGAAAGAAAATGGGAATCATGCAGATGAAACATCTGAATTGGTAGTATCTGAGGTAGACAGATGAGTGCAGAAACTTGTAGAGCAACGGAGATCAGAGATGACATCTGAAGTAAAAAAAGAAATGCATGAAGTGCAAAAATGACTGGAGAAATGTATAGAGGAAAACAGAGCAGAAATAATACTGAAGTTAAGAAAGACATGTCTAAATCAACAGCATCCCAAGTAGGAGAACAACTACAGAAAGGTAGAGATCAGAACAGAACAGAAATGATATCTGAATTAGGGAAAGAAAGGATAACTATAATGAGAGACTTCAATACTATTAAAGAAGACATCAATAAAAAAAGTTAGAGGAAAATAGAAAAATGATGAAGTCCCTGATGGAGCAATATAGGAAAGAAATAGATTGCATGAAACAGTTTGAAAGAGATAGACAAGAAAATAAAATCTCAAACACAAGTTGGCAAAACCGTATGAAAAAAAGTGAAGATAGAATTTCAGATCTTGAAGACACAGTTGCAGCCAGTAAAAAAGTAACAAAGGATCTTTTATTTTTTATTTATTTTTTTTTTGTCTTTTTTTTTTTTGAGACAGGGTCTCACTATGCAGTTGAGGCTGGCCTTGAGCTCACTTTTGTAGCCCAGGCTGGTCTTGAACTCGCACTGATCCTCCTGCCTCAGCCTCCCGAGTACTGGGATTATAGGCGTGCGCCACCACGCCCGGCTAAAAAAAAGTAACAAAGGATCTTTTAAAAACAACCAAAATGCAGGAAAAAAATAATTTAACATCTGCAAGACGATGCAAAAATGAACAACGTGAGATTAATGGGAATCAATGAGAAAGAAGGAGTCAATACAAGTGATATAAAAAGAATATGGGCAGAAGTAATAGCAGAAAACTTCCCAAATATGAGAAAACAATCACACATTCAGGTAACTGAAGCCTACAGAACTCCAAATAACATCAAACCAACTAAAAACATGCCAAGACATATAACAGTCAAGATATCAGAAATCCAGCTGAAGAATAATATACTAAAAGCTGCTAGAGAAAAGAAACAGATCACACTTAAAGGAAAACCCATCAGAATAACAGCGGATTTCTCTTCACAAATCATGAAGTCAAGAAGAGCATGGAGCAGAGTGTTTCAAGTCCTCCATGAAAACAAATTTCAGCCCAGACTCTCTTTCAAGTATGAGGGAGAACTGAACTATTTCCATGGCAAGGAGCAACTAAAGAATTTCATGACATCAAAGCCAACACTACACAATATTCTAACAAATATTTTAGAGAAGGAACAAAATGACCCAAATTCAACAAATGAGAACAGAAAGATTCCACCAAATAGAGTAACCAACTAAACATAGGAGGAAAAAGTGGTAAGCAGTAGCAAATAAACGTCATGTTAATCATAAGTCAATACATTTCAATTATAACTATCAATGTAAATGCACTCAATTCTCCAATTAAAAGAAGTAGATTTGAAGAGTGGATAAGGAAACAGAGCCCAACAATATGCTGTATACAAGAAATACACTTAACTCATAAAGAAACTCACAGGCTTAAAGTTAAAGGATGGAAAACAATACTACATGCTCCAGCACCTCAAAAAAAGCGTGGGTACCAATCTTGTTTGCAGACAGTCTAAACTTCAAACCAAGATTGATCAAACGAAATAAAGAAGGTCACTACATATTGGTTAGGGGAAAAATTCATGGTGAAGAGGTAACACTCATAAATATCTACGCACCCAACACGGCAATAGCAAGTTATACAAAACAAACCTTAATAGACATGAAAAATATCATATCCAATACCACAATCTTAACAAGAGACCTCAACACTCCCTTATCTGAAAAAGATAGGTCAAGGAGACAAAAAATTACCAAAGAAGTAGCAGAACTGAACCAGAACTTGGAAGAACTGGACTTGGTGGACATACACCAAGTGTTCCACCAAAGCACTTCAAAATACATGTTCTTTTCAACTGCACATGGAACATTTTCTAAAATACATCATATATTAGTCTATAGATCATGCTTAAGTATATTCAAGAAAACAGAAATTATCCCATGCATATTATCTGACCACAGTGCAATCAAATTGAAAATAAATGACAAAAGAAACCTGAGGAACTCCAGGACTACATGGAAATTAAACAGCACTCTTCTCAACAACAGTGTGTTACAGATGAAATTAAACAAGAAATTAAACAGTATCTACAATTTAATGAAAATTCAAACACAACCTACTGAAATTTGTGGGATGCAATGAAAGCAGTTCTTAGAGGGAAATTT
>PVJA010054739.1:0-11426 GCA_004027025.1 Myocastor coypus
ATTTGTGCAGAGTGACTGAGGTCTCAGCACTTGGGAGGCCAAGACCGGAGGATCATTGTGAGTTCGAGATCAGCCTGGGCTACAAAGTGAGCTGAAGGCCAACCTAAGCTGCATAGCGATTCCCCGTCTCAAAGAGACAAAAAAAAAAAAAAAAAAAGCTATTATGGAAAGTAGTGTGGAACATCTGAATAGATGAGGGTGAGGTCCTCTGTTTCATGACTTAGAATTTGAAATTTACTTTAAACATAATAGCATGGGGCTGGGGAAATAGCTCAGTAGAATAAGTGATTGCCCGACCAGCACAAGGGCCTGAGATCAATCCCTGGTCCCACAAAAAAATAAATGAATATAACAACAAATGTATTAGCTAATGCCAAATAACGACTCCCAAATCTAAAGAAGACAAAAAAAAAAAAAAGTAATAAAGCAAGTGGATATGCAATGTGTTAATTATTGTATCTGTTCTACCCATCTGTTAATAAAAAGAAAAAAAAAAGTGAATGGTGCCAGGAAGCTGGGAAAATAGGAAAGCAAAGAGGACAATGCGTCCTGCTGCCCTGCCAACGTCCCCTGTCCCGTCGGTCCCACCTGAGTGTCAGCCTCCTCCATCCCCCTCTCTTCCTGGTGCAGGGAGACAGGACTGTGGTCTGTGCATCCTAGAAGCACAAGGAACTGTCATGTACGTAGTCTGTCACAGTCACCTCGGCCAAGGAAAAAAGGACCCGACCCACATTACCCAAAACACTGCTACAAGTTAGAACTTTGTGATAAATGTCTCATAAATACTGTCAGGTTTTTTCTTACCCAGCTCGGTGAGCGAATCCAGCTCTGGGCAGGTTGTCTTTGCTTCTCTCCTCTCGGGTCCTCACCAACAATTAGCAGTCTCTGCCCTGTAGCAGGCACCTAGTTAACATTTAATTTCAAATAATAAATGATTTGTCTTATGCAGGTGCAAAATTTGTGCTTTTTAAAGTGTCTGTTGTGTAGCTGAAATACAATTTTTTTTAACTTTAAGCTTTATTTATTTATTTATTTATTTATTTATTTATGGCTGGCTCAGCCTGCTCTGGGGGGTGGGGCTGGGGCAGCATGTGGTGCTGGGGACCGAACAACGGTCCCTGTGCTTGCCTAAGCTTGGCTAAGCAGACACTTTAGACCGCTGAACTATCTCGCTGTCCCTGAACCACAAATTTCCCTAAGCATTCACTACTTTGGCTGACAACTTTACTACTAAGTAGCAACCTAGAATTTCTCTCCAACCAGGCTTTCTGGCAAGTTATTTAGTGGAGAATACAAGGAGTTTTCACTTTTGGAGGGAAATCTGGCTAAGGAACTTAGAGAAGCAAAGATTCCAGGTACAAAACCATCATAGCATTTTTGCACGGCTGTAATTTGGGGCTATATGTTTATCAGTAATTCTGCTTCTAAAAACATAACATTCTAAAGCAAGAATCATTTTGATTCTGTTTCTGAATTACATATTCATTAAGAGAATTTAGGGCTGGCCAAATAGTTCAGCAAATTAAAGCTCCTGCAAGCAGGCACAAGGGCTGGGAGTTCGATCCCCAGGTCTGCCATGCCAGCCCCGCCCCCAGGGCGAGCTGAGATGTCAATTGAGACTGGGTGTGGTAGCACATACCTGTAATCCCAGCTCTTGGGTGGCTGTAAACAGGCAGTTCGAATTGAGTCCAATCTAGTAGTGAGACCCTGAACACCCTGTAGACCCTTCCCTAACATACAAAAAAAAAAAGAAAAAAAAAAGAATTTAAGCAGCAAAAAAGTGATGAAGTTTAGTTATCATAAAAGTGAGAACACGTGAGGGCAAATGGAAGACATAAGGCCTCTGCCGATGTCTGGTAATCAATCAGAACACACCTGACTCTGCTTTAGTTTGTCCTGTACACATGACACATCGAGGCCTTACCCTGCTCTTAGCAGAAGAGGATTATTTATTTATAGGAGGCAAGTTTAAGAGTGTGAAGGACTGGGGAGCTAGCTCCATGGCACAAGTGCCTGCCTGGCAAGTACAAGGTCATGAGTTCAATCCCCAGTCACACACACACACACACACACACACACACACAAGTGTGAGAGTGAGCTAGGTGTGCCATGCACCAGACATTAGAATCCCAGCACTCAGGAGGCTGAGACAGGAAGACTGAAAGTTTGAATCCAGCCCAGGTAACTAGTTGAGATTCTATCTCAAATTCATAAGAAGAAAAGAAAAGGAAAGGAAAAAGAAAAGAGGCCTAGGGTGTAGGCTAGTGCAGAAGCCCTGGATTCAATCCCAGTACTTCCCCCCAAAAAAGGAAATCTGGGGGCACATTCACCTCAGACCTACAGTGTTTAGAAAAAGATAGGAGCAATGCCCTCCCAGGCACCCTGGCAGCTCCAGGGCATAAACGCAGCTGCCCCTGTCTGGAATCAGATTTTTCGAGCAGTCTGTACAGACATGCAGCAGGACTGCCAGAGGGCATCAGAACTCTCTCCAAATTATCACTGCACTAACTTTATTTTCCCAGAGTTTGCTTGTGGAGACAGGCTCTTCTGTAACTGTTTGCATCTGTTTTGAACTCAAAGCTGGGAATGGCCTTCTCAAACAGCCAAAGGGCAGGTCACTTATTAAAGATAAAACCAGGCTAGGAAAAAACTCATAATATTTAGGTTTAGGCTATCTTCTTCACGTAACAGTACACACCAGAGGGGACTCCTGTGACACCAGGGTATTTGGAGGGATGCCAAGTCTGTGGCTATTTCTGATTGACTTTGAATGCTTGAGAAATTAAGAAAAGAAATTCATACTGCAGCGACACATGTGCACCATGTTTATAGCAGCACAATTTGTCATAGCTAAATCCTGGAAACAACCCAGATGCGCATCAACTGAAGAGTGGATAAAGAAGATGTGTCATTTTTACACAATATAGTTTTGGGGTTTTTTTGTTTTTTGGGTTTTTTTTTTTTTTTTTTTTTTTTTTTTTTTTTTTTTTTTTTTTTTTTTTTTTTTTTTTTTTTTTTTTTTTTTTTTTTTTTTTTTTTTTTTTTTTTTTTTTTTTTTTTTTTGTCTTTTTGAGACAGGGTCTCACTATTACAGTATTACTTGAGCTCACTTTTGTAACCCAAGCTGGTCTCGAACTTATACCAATCCTCCTCCCTCAGCCTTCTAAGTGCTAGGATTACAGGCATACGCCACCACAGCCAGCCTACACAATAGAGTATTATTCAGCTATAAAACAGGATAAATTTGAGTCTTTTGTTGGCATACGAACAGAACTAGAGACTATACTCAAGTGAAATAAATCAGGCCCACATGTGTAAACATCTCATTCTCTCCTTAATGTGAAAATCTGAAAGAGAAAAATGAAGTCTAAAGAGTACAGTACCTACTGGGAAAAAGGAATGAATTTATTCCCAAGGAAAGAGTTACTGAGCTGAGAAGGACAGGAGAGAATGTAGGGGAAAGAGATAGATTTGCCTATATGTGTAAGCAGGCTGGTTTGGATAACTGTTACTATGCATTTCTGCTGGAAAGAAGCAGTTAATGCCTTAATTTGTTTTGTCACCTTTTTTCAATTATTTGTACTTTTTCACTTCTTAATTTCTTATACATTTCTTTCTTTTTTTCTTTCTTCCAATTTTACATGCATATATCTGATCATATAAATAACTGATTGGAAGACAACAAAAACTGAGAAGTTCTTATTGCTTTGTGAAGTGAAATTCTGTATCACTTGTAATTTTTTCTGTTTTATTTCTAATTTTTACTCTCTTTTAAAAAAAAAACAAAACGTGCCGGGCATGGTGGCTCACGCCTGTAATCCCAGCACTTGGGAGGCTGAGGGAAGAGGATCAGTGTGAGTTTGAGACCAGCCTGGGCTACAAAAGTGAGCTCAAGGCCAGTCTGAACTGCATAATGAGACCCTGTCTCAAAAAGACAAATAATTAATTAATTAATTAATTAATTAATTATTTTTTTAAAAATTTAAAAAAAAATGAACCAGGCATGGTGGTGCATTACTGTAATACTAGCACTTGGGAGGCTGAGGCGGGAGGATCAGTGTGAGTTCAAGATCAACCTGGGCTACAAAAGTGAGCTCACGGCCAACCTGAACTGCATAGCCAGACCTTGTGTCAAAAAGAGAAAAAAAAAAAAAAGATTAAGGCCAGAAAGATAGCTCAGCAGACCAAAGCACCTGCTTAGACAAGCTTAGGCAGAGGGACAGTGGCTCAGTCCCCAGCACCACATGCCAAGCCCCTCCCCAGCGTGGGAGCTGCCAGAGTCCAGGCCTGGTGGCACATGCCTATAATCTCAGCACAGGGGTGGCTGAAAGCAGCAGGATTACCACACATCCAAGCTGCATGAGACCCTGGAGCAACCAAATACATGAAAAACTATGTAAAGTAAAAGACAAAATTAAAGAATGAATAAGACATCAAATTCTGGGCTGGGCTAGGGCTTCAATTCAGTGGCAGAACACTTGCCTAGCAGGCTTGAGGCTTTGGGCTCCACCCTTAGCATTGCAAAAAGTAAATAATAATGGTAAATAAAATTTTGGCCTTTATTTAATTATGAAAAATTCTTCCAGGGCCAGGGAGATAGCTCAGTAGAATAAATGCTTCCCTGGCAAGCACAAGGGCCTGAGTTCAATCCCCAGTTCCACACAAAAAAGTATCTGCTTTGGGCCAGCAAGATAGCTCAGCAGTCTAAAACGCCTGCTTAGGCAAGCTTAGGCAATCACAGGGACCATGGTTCCATCCCCAGCACCACATGCTGCACCAGCCCCACCCCCAGGGCAGGCTGAGCTGACTGTAACAAACATACATACATGAAGTTTAGGCTCCTGTGCTAGGAGTGGTGCAGGAGGCTGAGGCCAGAGGATCACCAGGAGTTGGAAGCCAGCAGCGTGAGAACCTGTCTCAAGAAGAAATAAAATAAATCAAATGAATAACTGTAGCTTCTTCCATTGTTCTGACTTCATTTTCCCACCCAGTGTGCTCTCCAGCACCCGTTTGCCTCCCCGGAAACACTCGGAGCTTTTCCTCTCAGGATGCTCCTCTTTCCCGACAGCCACTCACAAGCCTTTAGCAGAAGTCAGAAAGGAAGTGTGACCTTCATGGACTCCGGGGTCTATGAACTGAGGAAGCAGAGCCTTCAAAGCAGACAAGGAAAAGGAGTAGAGGGGGAGGTCCACAGAGGTTGCATCATGGAGCCCAAAGGTGGACATCCTTCTGTAAGCAGGGGCTGGGCACTGGGGTCACAATTACTAAAAGGTCAAAGACAAAAGAGGCTGAATAATATTCTGAGATTCAGGGCAGAGAGACCACTGATGACCTGAAAGTAGCTTGGAGGTTTGCCACGCAGTGTTCAGGCCTAAGGCTGGGCTGAGGTGAGTTGGGTTGGCACCTACTAGAGACTAGGAAGTAGCCAGCCAGGATGGACAATTCCTCTGGCCCATCAAAGTGGATTGTCTAAGAAAGACAACAGATAAGGCGGGGACTGCTTGTTTCTAGTTGAATATACTTAAACATGATGTGAAAATAAAATGAAGGACTCAAGAAAGAGGCCGGACATGGTAGTGCACACCTGTAATCCTAGCACTTGGGAGGCTGGGGCAGGACGATAGGTGTGAGTTCAAGACCAGCCTGGGCTACAAAAGTGAGCTGAAGGCCAGCCTGAAATGCATAGCGAGACCCTGTCTCAAAAAGACAAAAAAAAAAGAACTCAAGAAAGAGAAACTGGCTGGGTGTAGTGGCACAGGCCCAGAATCCAAGCACTCGAGAGGCTGAAACAGGAAGCTCACAAATTTAAAGGCAGCCTGGAAACACATTGGAGATGCAGCTGAGAGAAAGAAAGAGACTGCGCCCTGACAGGTGAGATGCAGAGAGCACGGTCGCAGGTCTTCAGCTAGATGGGAATCACTGAGGGCGCACACAGGGGCGGCTTAGTACCAGGAAAAAAGCTGCGGCAGGAGGCATGTGCGATATGAGACTAGACGCCATGGTGGACAGGAAGCAACAAGGGGAAACAGAACTGGAGGAGGACTGCAGCCCGAGGCTTGAGCCCCCATAGGCCAACTAAGTCCAAGTATTTACTTGCACACTGACCTCACCTGCCCATCAAGGAGCTAACGTGGAAGAAATAAGTGTGGGTAGACTTTAAAGTGTTTCATGCACATTCAAAAATAGATTAAACCAGGCATTGTAGTGCATGCTTGTGATCACACCTTTTTAGGAAGCTGAAGCAGGAGGATCACAAGATTGAAATAGCCCTGGAAATTTAGTGAGAGATCTTATCTCAAAATTTAAAACAAACAAATAAATGAGCCAGGAGTGGTGGTGCACACCTGTAATCCAAGTGCTAGTGAGGCTGAGGCAGGAGAATTGCCATGTGTTAAAGGCCAGCCTGGACTCCATAGCAAGACCGTATCTCAAACAATCAAACATAAAAAGCTAGGCATGTAATTCAACTCCCATCAGCCCTTAGAGAGGCCTGTGTATTAGCTCAGTTGTTTAAGTGTCTTCTTGGGCAAGCCCAGTCAGGCGCAGGGGACAGAGGTTCAATCCCCAGCTCCACATGCCAGGCCAGGCCCGCCCTTAAGGCAACCTGAGCCAGTCTCCCCAAAAAAATACTTCCTGTCACCCCTCAGAACTGCAAAAAAAAAAGGAAAGAAAGAAAGAAAGAGAAAAAGAAAACAAAAGACAGCAAGACATTATGGTGCGTACCTGTAATCCCAGCACTTGGAAGGCTGAGGCAGGAGGATCAGTGCAAGTTCGAGACCAGCCTGGGCCACAAAAGTGAGTTCAAGGCCAGTCTGAACTGCATAGTGAGACCCTATCTCAAAAAGACAAAAAAAAAAAAAAAAAGCCAATGCATTAGTGATTTATAAACTTTAATTACTTATCTTAAACATATTCACAATTTGGAATAAAACTATTTATTGGGCAGTACCCATAGAAAGGCAAATTGTTGGCATGTTTTTGTTTTCTTTTCTTTAAGATAGGTTTTGCTGGGCTGAGCATGGTGGTACACGCCTGTAATCCCAGCACTTGGGAGGCTGAGGCAGGAGGATCAGTGCGAGTTCGAGACCAGCCTGGGCTACAAAAGTGAGCACAGGACCAGCCTCAACTGCATAGCGAGACCCTGTCTCAAAAAGACAAAATAAATAAATAAATAAAATAAAATAAAATAAAATGTTTTGACAGGAAGGCTAACCTCCAGCACCTGGTCACCTATAATACCACAGTAGAAAATGGTACTGAAACATAATCTGAAGTCTTAAACTTCTCATCTTTACATTATCAATTTATCAAGGTCATATTGAAACTGTAGTTATACTGTCATAGAACTTATTAAAGATTCTCATCTCCTTGATTTTATTTCAGTTATTAATAAACAAAAACAAGTCAAAGACAAAGACTCTTTTAAGTTAGTCTTTCACAAGAGAAAAAGAATCAAATTTTCATATGAAGAAAGTTTCCCCCAAGCACTGTTTCCTAATTCGAGAAAAAAAAAAGAAAAACAACTGTGTAATTAACCTTTCCTTTAAAGAAAAGAAAGAAAGCAAAATGTATTTCAAACTTGGAAATATTTCCTAGTCCCAGAATGTCTTTATTTTATATGATGGACTTGAATGACGCAAGTCTATGAAGCAGGGATCTGTGGCAATCCAAATTCATCCACCAGGACCCCATCCTTGTTTTTAGCATTCATAGAAACACCTTCTGGCATTGCAGGTACAGATGCTGCTTCATCCAACTATGAACTATCTTTATCAGCCAGAAGCTCATCACCCAGTGCATCCAACTCTGCTTCCAGGTCATCTTCATCTAGTCCTGGGGCGCCATAACTGTGACTCAGTGCTTCTTGAACTTCCTTTGCATCTTCCATAATATCCTCTAATTGATCTTGTAAATCCTCAATCTGATCGATTTTCACTTCCTTGTATGCTTTCTTCATTTCCTTTACTCCCTGTTTCATAGCATCCACTGTGGTCTTGGTGTCCTTCAATGACTGGGTGGTATAGTTGGCTTCTTCCATGTTAAAGGACTGTTGGGCAAGGTTGTCCCGCTGCTGCTCACACATCGCTTTTGTTTTAAACCTCGCAAGGCTTTCTGCTTGACCATATTCTTTGCAGGCCCTCCCTCATCTCCTTGATTTGATCCTTATACTTCACGAGCTCAGCATCCAGCTGGGAAATTTTCTTACCAATAGATTCTGCTCTGCTGTCCACCGTGCCAGTGCAGTCAGTCAGGCTGGGTGACGGAGCTTTGAGTTTTGCTTTCCCAAAGAATCGATTCATCTTGATCAGCCGCAAAGAAACCAAATACTCCAAACACTGTTAATCACAATTTAAGAAAGCACTTGTCACCGGGGCATGCAGGCACATATCTATAATCCCAGCACTCTGGAGCCTGAGGCAGAAGCATCGCCAGTTTGAGGCCAGTCTGAGCTACAAAACAAGACCCTGTCTCAAAACAAATAATAAAAATAAAAATAAGTCCATGATCTCTGGGGCCTCTTCCAAATCCAAAATCTATGGCCTTGTATTTCAGTCAAGGGTCAAAGTCATTCTACCCAGAGTTTTCCAAGGGTAATATATTTATTCTTTTCCTATTCATAAGACCTGTCTTATAAACACTGTAAGTAGATGTCACCATATACTGCCCCATGCCTAAGCCACCCTTACTTCAGTCTATTTTTCAAAAAGCATAGGGGTAAGTGTACATTATCCTTTTTTAGAGCAAATGGCACTTCAGCTTGACCAAGTTTAATGTCCATATAAAAATAAGAAATGCCTCAAATTGAGGCATGGAGAGGCACCCCCATCTCCCCTTCGGGCTCTGCCTGCCATCCGCGTCCACATCCCCTCGGCCGACCTGCACACGGCCACTTTCAATCTAGAAACCTCATTCTCTGTGAAATACTTGAATCAGAACTAATTACAGCAATAACTAAAATGGTCCTGTGAATGCATGCCCTGCACAACAAGAATACTTTTACTGGGTTACTTAGCCGTGGCCTGCCGGGTCTGTTAATGTGCTCTGCCTGGCTTCACTGCAGACACACTTCAGAAAATGTGAGCCCGCAGTTAAAGTCAGAGAGGGCCAAAGAAACTAGAGGAATAAAGAACTAAATTCATCTCCTCAGGAATATGTTTTAAAACAACCCACTAATGGGAATAAGGGATTTAAGAGGTTCATTTTCCGAGCAGATGGCAAACCTAAGGTCGGGTCAGTTTTACACTTTTCATTCACTGGTCTCCTCTGGTCTCCTGCCGCATTCATTAGACTCAGGTTCAGGAAAGGAACCAGAGATGGGGCTCAGGACAGGCATTGTTCCAGGTGTCCAGGAACATGCTGCTGGGCCAGCGCAGCCTCCCCACTGCCAGGGAACAAGAGCCTGGCCTCCGTACGGCTTCCATGCACATGGATCTTATTCTTTGAAGAGAAATGAAACAAATAAAATAATTAATTTCAGTTTGGTATTGTCAAAGCATAAAACCATCAGTGTGGCCTGGGGTTAAGTCCACCAAACTAGGAGGAGATATGGGTATCCATATGCCCTGGGCCAGTGTCTGAAGACAGCAAGCATGTCTCCTGGTAGTCAGGATGTGACCATGAATCAAACCCAGCTGGGTGAAGACTTACCTCTCTCGCCAGTGCTGGTGCCACACTCCTGTAATCCCAGCACTCCGGAAGCAAGGGCAGGAGAATCGCTCACAAATTGGAGGCTGTCCTGGGCTACACAGCGAGTTGAAGGCCAGACTGGATCACAGAGTGAGACCTTGTCTTTTTTTTTTTTTTTTTTTTTTTTTTTTTTTTTTTTTTTTTGTCTTTTTTGAGACAGGGTCTCGCTGTGCAGTTCAGGCTGGCCTTGAGCTCACTTTTGTAGCCCAGGCTGGTCTCGAACTCGCACCAATTCTCCTGCCTCAGCCTCCCGAGTGCTGGGATTACAGGCGTGCGCCACCACGCCCGGCGAGACCTTGTCTTTAAAAAAAAAGAAAAAAAAAAAGCCTGGGGGCCCAGCAAGATGGCTCAGTGGTCTAAAGCACCTACTTAGACAACTGTGGGGACCACAGTTCAGTCCCTGGCACCCTGTGCTGCACCAACCCCACCCCCAGGGCAGGTTGAGCTGGCCATAACATAAATAAATAAATAAAGTTTTTAAAAAATGAAAAAGCCTGACCTCTTTCAAGGAAGGTGAATGCACTCACATTCTTGCCACTTCCTCTGGGGCAGTTGCTCCCACTCTCAGGGCCTTCTGGCCTCTGCCCTATCAGATATCCTTGCTCATCTGTGTTCTTTCTAAACTCCTCACGATAAACTAGCAAGGGTGTGAACATGCTTCTGTGAGTTGTATGAGTACCCTAGCAAATGCTTATGCCCACAGAAAGGCCATGTAAACCCCAAATTATATGCATTCAAAAACAGAGAAGGAGCCAGGCATGGTGGCACATGCCTGTAATCCCAGCACTTGGGTGGCTGAGGCAGGAGTATCAGTGTGAGTTTGAGACAAGCATGGGCTACAAAAGGGAGCTCAAGGCCAGCCCAAACTACATAGAGAGACTCTGTGTCAAAAAGCAAAATAATAATAATAATAAATAAAGGTAGGAACAGAAGCAAACTCTGCAAATTTGGGGCCAAGAAGAAGTAGAGAAAGAACCACACCCTGCAGCATGAAGCCCAGCCACCAAGCAAGAGACAACAAAGTGGACCCGGCTCTGGACTGAGCCCTAGACCCCGAAACTCTACCCACAACTCGAGGACCTGGCGCATGGACCTAACCCCAGCTCCCAGACTTGACCCATTACCCCCGAACTCCAGCCCGGACCCCACCGCCATCCTGACTAGGCCAACCAGCACATCTAGCCCTGGTCCATTCACTGAATCATCAGCAACCTGAGCTCAGATTTCACCCACCTTCCCAACCAGGGCTCACACTAGCCAGGTAAGAACTCTCTCAGCCCAAATACATCACCCAGCTCAACAACTGCCCAAACCCCGACTACACCCATATTTCCCACACAGCCATCCACCGTCCCCACATGGCCAACCACTGTTCTGATCCAAGGTAGCCGGCTGCCTGAGCTTCAACTCACAACCAGGCACTTCCAGAGGGGAACAAGCTTGGCAGATCCAGACCCAAATTTCCATAGGTGCTAACTGTATAAGTACACCAAGGTGCAGAGATCACAGCTATAAAAAATGATAAAGAGAAGGAGCAAGATCCAATCCCAGATCCCGAGTCCACACAAAACAAATACAGGAAACACTACCATGGAAGAAAATGGGAATCATGCAGACAAAATCTCTGAGTCAGTAGCAGCTGAGGTTGAAAGGCAAGTGCAGAAACATATAGACCAACTAAGATCAGAGATAACATGTGAAGTAAAAAAAGAAATGTATGAAAAAATAGACTCTGAAGG
>PVJA010054740.1:0-11449 GCA_004027025.1 Myocastor coypus
TTCTTGACAGGCTACAATTTTGTATTTCCTTGAATTTCCAAATATCTGTGTCAAAATTGTGTAACTGCTTATATCACATTGTATGGAAAGTTATTAAAATATCAATGATGGTCAGAAAATATCATTTACAAGCTAAGTCAAAGATATTTGATACTCAGAAAGCCAGTGATGATAAGCCCAGTACCTATGTTATAGAGTAATAGTATCACAAAGCTTTTCTGCTTGAGGGTTGAGAATGTAAGTTAACAGACTGACAATTGGAGAAAAAGAAGGGCTATAAGGATAGCCAATATTTTGGACCTAGCCCTTCAAGGTCAATAAAGACCCAGGATATAAGAGAACCTGTGCTGTAATATCCTATAACTCAGAGGTGTCCCAATTTTCCTGGTCAAGGAGATTATGGCACCTCAGAGGAAAGGGATGAATGAACTGCAGTGCATCTAAGGAGAGTCACCCAGAGAGAAACATTCTCTCACAGAAAGCAAAATGGCCAAGCAATGGCCGTGACTCGTCCCAAAGGCTAACACTAACAACAGTTCTACAAAGTACTGTCTATGGTCTCAAATTTAATCCTGAGGGGATTTGACCCTGGAAGATACAAAAAAAAAATCAATGTTTAGTTATACAGGTCTTGCTTCGACTTGCCCTTGACCACCCAGCAAGAAAAAGAAAATCCTTCATTACAATGCATGGAACGCAGAGCTAGATTGGTGAGATGAGCTTTAGGAGGCTTAGATTCAATAGCCTCCAACATCACAAGCTTCACTGGTGGCACACTGCAATTGCAAATCCTTTGACTGTGTATGTATCTGCTTCCTCTTAGTCCAAAGAGAAGTATATTCTTTCCTTTTTTCTTTTTTTTCTTTCTTTCTTTTTTCTATGCAACATCAATAGGGAGGTGGGTCATGCCCACACACTGCACTCTATAGAATGATTGTGAGGACAATATGCAATATGTCAACTTTCAAAGAAAAGAAGGGGGAAAGGAAAAAAAAAAGTAATGTGGATGTAGAAAGATTAATGTTTAATTGTCTGATCAATCTTATATACCTATATGTATTAATCTAAACTGATCTGATGATGAAAATATGTAATATAACCATTGTTAAATTTAAACAATAAAAAATTGAAAAAAAATTAATGCTAAGGATCATGTTTTCTGTTATTGCTGTTCTCACAAATTTTAATATGCAGGGCATATGCTGTCATTCAGTGTATAATACCATGTACTTTCTTTATGAGTTATTTTACTCATGTATCATTAAGAGTAAATATTTAGTCTGTTTGCCTATTTTTTTTTCTTTTTGAGACAGGGTTTCATTATGCAGTTCAAGCTGGCCTTGAGCTCACTTTTGCCTGTTATTTTGTGTTGTCTCTTATTTGAAGAAAAATTATTTGTGATTCCAAGGATGTCTGGATTTTGCCATATGCTGGGCAACTCTTCCACCCTCAGCCCAGCTGGACTCTTATTTTAGCACTGATTTATATTTGTAGTATGTTTGAGAATGTAGAATACATTATATTAGAGATTTACCACAGGTCTGCCAACTCTAGCCCTTCCTTAAATGCATAACCTGCTTCATTAATAACATCCCCTCTCAAAGTGATACATTTCACACAATTGGTGGACCTGGAAGAACACATCTTTACCATCCAAAATCCATAGTTTGCCTTAGAGTCACTGTTGTTGCTCAAACTATTGCTTTGGGTGAATGCACAATGTTAGATATCTATCATGCTGCTGTCATAGAAAGTATTTCCACTCTACTAAAAATTACCCATGCCTGAGACTGGGCATGGTGGCATAAGCCTGTAATCCCAGGTCTTAGGAACCTGTAACAGGTGGATCACTATAAGTCCAATCTAGTAGTGAGACCCTGAACACACTGTAGACCCTTCCCTAAAAATAAAAAAATGAAAATTTTCTGTGCCTAAAAATTCATGCCTCGCTCCTCTGGCTACCACTCCATTGTTGTTTTTTCTCTTGTACTGGGGGTCAAACTCAGGACCTTACACTTGCCAAGGAGGCATTTATGCCACTGGGCTATCTCCCCAACTACTACTACGTTTTCAATGTTTAGATTCTTGAAAGCCATTGAACTTTTCACCATTCTCAGAGTTCTGTCTATTCCAGAATCCTAATTAATTCCTCCTTTGTGCTTCAAATTACAAAACAGATCTTTGGAATCTCTGCAAATGTAAAGTGATTACTGTTGGAAGTAGTATTAAAGTGAGGGAAAAAACCCAGCTCACTATACCATCAGAATAAGTACCAAAGTAGGCTCAGTTGCAGCCAATGTTAGGGCAGAAGTGATCTGGCAAGACAGCAGGAAGCAGCGCTCAGGTCCCACTGGAAACACCAGCCTCAGAAAAGGCAGGGCCAGGGCAGCTCAGTGCTCACTGCGTGCTTAGCAAGTCCCAGGGTGGAGGTGCTGTGGGCCTACTGCACTGTGCCACTGCAGTAATGCCTCCCACTCTACGGGACAGCTGAGAAGGCCAGACTGCTAATTTCTACCGGTTTGTGGAAAGCAGCAGTTAATGTTTAAATTGTTACTTTGAGCAACTCTCAATGCTAATATTTGTAATCTGAGCAACTACACTGAGGACAGCAATGTGCGATATAACAACCATGGTTGAGTAACTTTCATCTTGTTCTTTAAATGTGTACTGTCTCTAATGACTTATCTATCACTACTATAGCCTCTTTAGCATAAATTTAAAATAAAAAGTAAAAGGAACAAGAGAAAATAAGGTTTATTGAAAAGAAGAGTAAATTTTTAATGTATTGATCAGACTTGTATATCTATATCTGGTAGACTGAGCAACAAACTGGATGATAATAATATGCAATATAGCAACCATTATGTGTACTCTGCTTTTATTCTGAAATTCTGTACCATTTGTACTATCTTACATTGCTTTCTTTCTGTTGTTCTTATGGTTATTTCCTCTAACATTTTTTGTTTTTCCTCCTTAAAATTCCCACTATTTATACTGAAAGTATACTTTATTTTATTAGTACATGTTTTCAGCATTAACTGATTACATTCATGATGGGGAGTTGGGATAAGCAACCAACACATTTTAATTTTTTTATTTCTCCTTTTCCTCCCTTCTTTTCCCTTTATCTCTTAATACCATTCTCTTTTACAGAAATTTTGTTATCTCCCACTTCCATATTATCTCTTATTTTCCACGTTGATTTATTAAGTTATTTTTTAAATTATAACATTACTTGTGCAAAGGTAATATCTGAGGATCAGAAAATTTCCCAAAATTAAAGAACTGTTTATTTTGCTTACCTAAATAAATGTTTTCCTACATAAAGAATCTCCATGCATAAAGTGCAGAACTAGAGTACTCATAACTCTTCCACCTTAGCCTGACAGATCCTAGCAAATCCTTTTTTTTTGATGTTTTATAGCTGACTCAGCCTGCCCTGGGGGTGGACTGGCACAGGATGTGGTGCCGGGTATTGAACTATAGTTGCTGCGGTTGCCTAAGCAGGTGTTTTGGACACCTGAGCCATCTCGCTTGCCCCCTAGCAAATCTTTCCAGAGCCCAAACACCAGTGCCTGTTCTCTCTTGCTTTTCTACTACCAACTTCACAAAGGCCTGAACTTATAGAACCTTGAATTAGTTTCCTTTTGCATCTGAGTGCCATTCTAAGACTGGTAAGAGAATATGGTGTTTGGGCGATGTACAATGGGATCATCATAGAAGGTCTTTTATTAGTTCTGAGGTCTCAGCTCCTGCTCATCTTCCTTAGTAAATGAAGGACTTCTTAACAGCCCATCCTTTACTAAGAAGTTTCTTCTTTCTCTGGCTGGAATCTGGGTTTCCAGGCTTTCAACAGCCCACCTATGTGGCTCCAACAAGTATGGAAAGGCTACATTTTAATGTAGTACTTTGAAAAATTTAGAGCTGGGCGTGGTGGCACACACCTGTAATCCCAGCACTCGGCAGGCTGAGGCAGGAGGATCAGTGCGAGTTCGAGACCAGCCTGGGCTACAAAAGTGAGCTCAAGGCCAGTCTGAACTGCATAGCGAGACCCCTGTCTCAAAAAGACAAAAAAAAAAGCGTTGAAAAATTTAGGAACCAGAGGAAATATAGCACTATCACTGGCTTTAATAGCCAGTTAAGAGTATTAAGTTCAATAAAATTATCAATTGTGACCTTTAAAAAAATAGTCAAACCCAATATGCTTAATCACATGCTGGATAATAATGTATTTCATGACTATTATGTACCAGCAAACTTTGAAGATACAGGAATGAGCAGAACAGATAAATCTCCCTGATCTTGGTTAGCTACACACTTAGTGGAGACAGTTTCAGGATATATATGAGTCATCAGTGAATGAAGGTGGTCATTTCTGGCCAGGATAAGTGGATAATATGATTTATAGCAACTAAAGTAAACTTGAGGTCAAGGAAATCCTCATTGGGAGAGTAGTCTGCTGTTTGAGTAACAGTCTAGATGCAGCAGCTCTGAGTGGGCTGGAAGTTCCAGGCAGTGCTGGGGTTGGAGCCTATAATTTTTTTAATGTTTTTTTTGTTTGTTTGTTACCTAGTACAGGGTGTACAGGGTCTCAATACATAGGTTGGACTCATACTGATGTTTTCAGCTTGCGAAATGCTGGAATTACAGGCGTGTGCCACCATGCCCACTTTCAATCACCATCTCAGCGCAACCCAGGGGAGGGGCCAACACAGCAACCAGAGATCAAACCCTGGTCGTTGCACTCTGACTAAGTAGGTGCTCTAGTCCACTGAGTTATCTCACTGGCCCTGGAGCCTATATTTTTAGTTGACTCAGTATTAATTAAAATTATATAGAAGCCAGGGTAGGAACTGTCTCAGTTACTCTTCTCTCATTGCTGGTAATAAAGACCCAAATAAAGGAAGGAAGGGTTTATTTAGCTCACAGTCAGTGGAGATTTTAGTCCACACCCGGCTGGCTCCATGGCAGAAAGCAGCAGTTCATGGCAGCAGCAAAGGCCAAAGAGCAAGAGAGCGGGGGAGAGGGGCATCAGCTCAGGCAGCTAGCCAGCCTCTCTCCCTTCCTTAAATTGTAATGCAGATTACTTGCCCCAGGGAAGATGCAGCACCCACACCCACAATGATCAATTGCAAACTCCAGAAGCCACCTTGTGACTGCATGAGGCTATGGGAGGACACCTAGACACAAAGCATAACAAGGAGTGGACTTGATAGTGACAACCATTGTAACCAAGTCATGGGAAGAACATTGCAGTGAACAGGGAAGCAAGGAGGAGGTACTGAGAGCCTGAGGAGCTCATCTTGCCTGCCCCTCCCCAGAGTTCTCACCTCCTAGAAATTAGAAACTCAAAAAAAAATTTTTAAAGCTGAAATTACTTGCTTTCTGCTAAGAGGCTAAATAAGCAATCTGTTCAGTGCCAGTGTGTTAAGCATAGAAGCTTCTAGTGAGGTATCTTGGTATGTTTGTCATCCTTACCATACTGACAGTTAGTCATTTGATGTCGAGACCTTCTTAAATACAGACAACGTCCTTATTTCATTAATAGGTTGTTTTATTTTCTCTCACACTACTGTTGAAGGTATGGCTTTCCTAAAATGCTTAAGACTGATATGGTATCCTAGTTAGAGTGGTACAATGAGAAATACTAATATTAGCAACTGAGATTTAGAAATTACAAACTTTTATGGCTAATAGTTTCGTACTTTAGACAATAGGAGCAAACACTATAGCTATATGACAAAACAGATCGTAAGCTGGGAATTTGTATGTAAAATAGTTTCCCTGAGTTCTGTCTATCTGGGCACCTTCCACAAACGTGGAATCCTCATGACAGTTCACCCCAGTTCTCTCCTGAAGCCTCTGTGCCTCTGGCCTGGATTCCTCTAGTCAAGCCCTTAGCCTGGTGGTGCCTGATATTCCACAACTTGAGGATTCTGGGTTCCAGGAGCCAGAGCTTGTGGCCTGGCCCAGTGGTCTTTGTCACAAGGAGTCTGCATTCCAGGAGCCAGTGGCTTGGTTCCACCTGCTGGTCCACCCTGTGAGGAGTCTGGGTTTCTTGGAGCCTGAGGCCTGGCCCTGCCTGGTAGTCTGCTGTAGTAGTAGCTTCTCATTTGATTTTTCACATCTATTAAAAATTTTCTACTGTAGGTGATGCTTCTGCATTGGATGCATATATATTTGTAGCTACTATCTCCTCCTTTTGAAATTTTCCCCCAACAGGTATATATATTTTTAAAAAGTATATAGTGACCTCCTTTATCTGAGTCATTTTTGTTTGAAGTTGGTATTGCCTGCAATAAGAATAGCAATCCCTGCTTTTTTTCTGGGTTCCTGTTGCGTGGAGTATTATTTTTCCATCCTTTCACTTTTAGTCTCTGAATTTAATTTTGAATTAAATAGGGTTTTTTTTCTTTTTCAAATATTTAAAATTGTATTTTAAAGAGTGAAAATAGCAGAAACAAAGGTAGAAAAGAGTAATAAGCAAGAGTACATGTAGTATAGAATTTCAAAACAAGAACAAAAATTTAACAATGGTTGTATTAAATATTTTCATCATCAAACCTGTTTAGATTAATAGAGGTATGTAAGATTGTTCAAATAATTAAATATTAACACTTTCAAAGAACCCCAATTTTTACATGTTTCTTATGTACAACATATTGGTGGATTTTGTTTCTTTTTTGTGTATGTATGGGACTGGGGATTGAACTTGGGTCATTGCACTTGCCAGGCAAGCGCTTATTTTGCTGAGCTATTTTCCCACCCCTAGATTTTGTTTCTTAATCCAGTTCTCTAGTCTGTTTCTTCTGATTAGAAAATTGAGGCTGTTTACGTTGATGGTTATAACTGGTATATATTGGCTTATCTTTGTCATGTTATTTTTCTGATCGATTTCTGTACTTTTTCCCTCATTTACATTAATTCTTCAGTTTGGTGGTTCCTTTTTGTTGTCCTTTTGAAGCTGTTATTGTTTCTCTCTCTTTCTAGAATATCTATCAGTACTCTTTGTAGAGCTGGTTTGGTGGTCATGAATTTCTTCAGTTGTTCTTTGTAATGGAAGGATCTTGTCTTGCCATTGAATTTAATAGATAGTTTTTCAAGATACAACAGTCTGAGTTGGAAGTTATTTTCTTTTAGGACCTGAAATATTTCATTCCAATCTCTTCTTAATTTGATATTCTGTATTAAGAAATCTGCTATGATTCTGATAGGTTTCCATGGTAGGTGACCTGTTTCTACTCTAACAGCTTTTCATATTCTATTCTTTTGCTGAATTTTTGTCTTTCTTTCTGGTTTTTTCTTTTTAAAGCTTAATGTATTTTAACAGAAAATTTATAGGACAAACTTAAAGCACAAAAAGATAGACCCTAAATATAACCCCAACCCTAAACCCTAAAAGTAATCCCTAAGCCTAAACCAACCCTAATCCTAACCTTAACCCTTACAATTATTTAGGGGTGGGGAGATAGCTCCATGGCACAAGTGCCTGCCTGTCAAATATAAGGTCATGAATTCAAACCCCAGTCCTACAAAAAAACTGGAGTCATCATAAATGTATCATTTTGGGCCAGTGACATGCACTATGTGAGATCCTGAAGGAGTGAAGAGTAGATTAAAATCTTACATTCAAAGGAAATAATCCAGAAAAAGAACAAATGGATCAAGATGTGTAGCTCTGTGGCTACCAGTTGTGGTTTCTGACAGATCATCACATCAGGGAAGATTGCCCCCAAAGAGAGATCTCATGAGCTTTGAAGGCCGAATGTTGTGAGCAGGAACTGGACTTCAGGGCTGTGGTGATGGACAAGGTGGTGCTGACAGTTGAACAGGGAAACCTGGGTCTGCAGATCAACAGAGAACTCATTTCTGCCTATCCACACGTGGTGGTGGTAAGAGTCTCCACACCTTGGGTGCAGAGCAATAGTGACATCACTGTTTTGTGTCTTGAGAAGATGGGCTGCCAATTGATGAACTGACCCCAAGCCATCCTCAATTGTGTTAAGAAATTTTGGAAATTTCAAGAGTTTGCTGGCTATGGTGTTCCTGTGCTACCATAATTTCTCTTACAGTGGCTATCAAAATTTTGCTGAAGTGATAAAGCAGAAGGGCCAGAATTCCCAGTGGTAGTAAAGAATACACGGGGTCATAGAGGCAAGGCTGTTTTCTGGGCACAAGCTAAGCACCATTTGGCTGACCTATGCTATCTTATTTTCCATGAAGCTCCATATCTGTTTCAGAAGTATGTGAAGAAATCTCGTAGACAAGATATGTGTGTGATTGTTGTGGGAGGCCGTGTATTTGGCACATGCCTTGCTGTTCCATAGAGGTTCCTTCTCTGTCTGTGAGGTCTTTCATCACCTTTGATAAGCCTGTAATCTAGATGTAGCTGGTAACATAGCAGACTATGCTGCCTCCCTTCTGTCCTCTGAGCAGCTCACCCAGCGCATGACCCTGCTCTCCACTGTGTCCACAGCCAGTGGGACTAGTGAGCCAAAGCTAAGATGCCCTGCCAGCACTGCTGTCCACAGCATGAACAAAAGTTTCAGCTCTGTCAACAGTGACCCTGACAGCCTGGAGTGAGAGCTGCTCATCAAGCTCCCAGGGGGCCTGCTCAACATGAATCAGCTGCAGGCCAGTGAGGTCACATTCCTGGTAGAGTGACTCTAATGGCCAAAAAGTAACCAACAAAACCCTTGCGAGATTTTCTTTTCAGTTTCTCTCTCTCTCTCTCTCTCTCTCTCTCTCTCTCTCTCTCTCTCTCTCTCTCTCTCTCTCTCTCTTCTTTAACCAGCTTACAATGCTGTTCACATAAGATGCTTAGGAAGATGAGAGAAAATGTGTAAAATTATTTTAAGGGAAAAAGGGGGAAATGAATGAGACCTCTGCTGGTAACATATACTGACTTTCATTTGTAGATGCTACAGGGAAGCAGAAGTGGTGATATAAAAAAAAGCAAAGCCCTCATAGTTAACATTTAAATCATTATAAAATTTGTATGGTCTGTGGCCATGCTGTGAGGACCATGAACATTTCGTTCATGGTCCCTCATCTTTGTGCCAAAACATTTTTAATATAAAAATACCTGATAACATGACTTCATGTTGTGAGATTTGTAAAGGGTGGGAAAAACATCTACCTAAGTTACAGAAATTCTTATATATAAAGCTGAAAATGATGAAATTTCACTTTTAACTTGTAGCTTTAGTTTATAGCTTATGAAATCTCAAAGGGCTCCTATTTGGATGTCTCAATTTTGTTTTTCATCTTTTGTTTTAAATTTTGGTGGGAGAACAAACTGAAAGTAACCCAATAAAGGTGTTTTAATGACAAAAATAAATAAAATAAATGTACTATAGTGGTTAATTGTGCTATTATATGTAACATTTTAAAAATCTATCTTGATTTTATTTTAAACTTAATGCCAACAAAGAGGATAAGTATTACATTGTTAATTAATAATATTTGTTTCTGGGCTGGCAAGATGGCCCAGTGGTCTAAAGTGCTTGCTTAGGCAACCACAAGGACCACGGTTCGATCCCCAGAACCACATGCTGTGCCAGGCCCCCCAGGGCTGCAACCATAATACAATAAATAAATAAAATAAATTTACTTAAAAATAATATTTGTTTCTTAAAATTTAAAGGCATTATTGCTAAGATCCAGCTCTAAAGGTAATTAAAGAGGGCTCACCAAATAGCTCAACGGATTAAAGCTCCTGCAGGGTGCTGAGGCTCTGTAGCACCTGAAAATGAGTCAGTATCCATCCACAGGCCTGTTTCCACACTCCCAGGGGTGTGCTGAGAGGGCGATTGAGACTGGGTGTGGTAGCACACACCAGGTCTTAGGAGGCTGCAAAAAGGTGGATCACTACAAGTCTGATCTAGCAGTGATACCCTGAACACCCTATATACTCTACCCTAAAAGAGAAAAAAAAATGAAATAAAATAACAGGTAAAGTTACTGTATTGTTGTTTGCTTTTTTGATTGCTTTTTCTTTTATTACATCTGGCCTACTTTACATTTCCTCATGAGCTGCTAACATTCTCACAGTTACTAGAAGCAAGCATCAGTGTTCAGTGACTGGAGACTAGCGGGGCAGTGGAAAGGCGCAAACTGAGTTTGGTAGCAGAGTGTCCTAAGCAGGTGGGGGATTTGAGTGGGTGGGTGTGAGCTGGTAGCTGCATCTGCCACTGCAGTTGCAGAAATGGCAGAGGCGATGGTGGAGCACGTGTGGCAGGCGGCGTGCAAGCTGCAGGGGCGCCTGCTGGCCACTAGCGATCCCCTGAGGCTCTAAAAATACTGGGGCAACTCTGTCCTGCCTGTGACAGCAGAAATCCTTGGTCAGATTGGCCTCAGAAAGACCCTCAAGGGCTTGCAGAGATACAAGCAGGTTGGGACCTTGGCCAGGACCTTGGTGGCCAAGTGGAAGAGCTTGGCTCCTGATGGCCAAAGCCCGGGCCTAGGCACCAGGACGGAAGGATCCAAAGGCTGGGGCTGCATGCAACCCCACTTGGCCCCTGCCAGCCCATAGCATGGATGGGCAGGGCTGCCTGACCTCCCAACCTCTCTTCAGCCGTCTCCAAACATTGCCTGAGCCCAGGCAGCACGCAGCAGAGCCCCCGTGGTGTGTCACCGACTTTCACACCGTGGGAGCCACCTTTCCACCACGATCACCTAAAGGAGTGCTGCCTGGGCACTGCGGCTCCTGCGGCGCTGGGTGTGCAGTGCTACAGCTCGCGGGCAGACCTGGGCACCAGACCCAAGGGCCTCGTGGCCCCCGAATGCTACGCCCAGGCCATGCACACCAAGCACCAGCTGGCGCAAGGAGGCCCCATGTGGGGACCTCAGAAAGAAGAGCAGGAAGCCAGCTGGACCATACGCAGTGTGCGCTCCACGATGCCTACCTATTTGGCTTGCCCCGGTGCTTCCTGCCAGCACAAGATGGGCTTCTACCAGCACTTCCGCCAGGTGTTGTCCAGCAACATGGACACAATCCACGATGTGAGCTTCATCCCCGATTGTGTCCTTCTAACCATCTTGAAGATGTGCTCGCCTCATCAGCTCCGTCGCATAGAGAGGTGTAATCCAGGGCTAGCTGAGAAGACCCACCATTTATGGAGGCGTCACTCTCACGGCGACTTGAAGAGCTAACAGCCAGAGGAACACGAGTCCTGGCGGGAGATGTTCCTGTAGCTTCAGAATGCCTGAGCGCAGCGACTCGGAGATGTGATCAGCAAGATCCGGCTGGTCAGGGCCAAGGAGCCCCGAGGCCAGCAAACTAAGCTGCTCCCTTTCAGCACTGTGCCCACGGCCAGGCAGAAGGAGAACCTGGCGTTGGAAGGACCTGTGAGAGAAGAGAGAGCAGGAGGCAGAGGAGCAGGAAGAGGAGGAGGAGGGTGAGGAGGAAGAGGAGGAAGAGGAGATGGAAAAGCAAGGGGGATGGAGG
>PVJA010054741.1:0-11449 GCA_004027025.1 Myocastor coypus
CCCCCGCAACACACACACTTACGCTTACGGCTGGCACCGTATTCCTTTCATGTTCCATTGTTTTCTTCACAGGGTTCCTCGGCGCCTTTTTGTCAATCCCAGGAGCCGCTTCCTCGCCCTGCTGTCCCTCCATGCCCGCAGTGCACCTAGCATGCCCTGAATGCCCCACGTTTATGTACACCTAGCCCTGTTATCAGCTTTTCTCAATTTCAGCCGGCGCTGGGTCTTTCACAGTCTTCCATTGGTGTGATCTTGACCCTCTACAAAGGGACATGGAAGCAAACCACACTTTAAGTATATGCTAATTAGGCTGTTTGGATCAGCTTGCGGTTCAATGCCCCTAGCTGCTTACGTGTTGACTCTAGTCTTACATCGTTTTGTAATATATTGGGCCCCTTGGAGGGAGACATAAGTCTTAAGATCTCAGAATGCTTTCCTTGATCGCATTGTTTGAGGTTTTCCTCCTTGGCCCAGCTCCCACTATTGTAGCTCAATTAATTGTCGCATCCGACCTGTACAACTTCTGAAAGGCCTTTAATAGTGCTGAACTTCTACTTTTAGAACGTCTTAAAAAGCTCATAACAGGTACCTTTCATTTGACAAATGTTTACTGAGCTTCTACTATGCGAAGGGGCTTTATTCTAGGAGGTGGTGATAGAGCATTAAGTAAACAATATTTTCTGCCTTTGTGGTATCAAGATGAAGTCATTCTTGTCAGGCTCACATAAAATTAGAGCTTGGATGTACTGAAGGGGGTGGACTTAGGTTTGTCTAAATAACACTTCAAGATCCTAAAAGGAGCATTATTTGCAGATATGAACCAATTTCTATAATAAAATTTATCTTTTATTTGTGTGATGCTGAAGTTTGAACCCAGAGCCTTGTGCACGCTAGGTAAGCAGTGCTACCACTGAGCCACATCTGCTTTATAATGCTTCTCCTTCTTCCATACCAGGGATCAAACTCAGGGCCTTGCACTTTCCAGTAAGGTGCTTATGCCACTGAACTATTTCCCCAGCCCCTGTAATGCTTATCTTCCACATTGTTCATGACTACAGCATTCAGGCCAGATGTTCTCAACAGAACACATGCCTAGAATACATAAATTTCTTCTTTTTTCTTTAAAAACTCACCTTTCTCACCTTTCTTGAATATACTGATACTTTACAAAGATGTGCATATTCTCATTACAATGCTTTTTCGCTTCTAATGTTCTTTGGAGACTTTCTTTCTGATTATTATTTGGGTTAATAGGAGTTGAGAGAGAACAGATAATATGATAAATGAAGAAAGTCTTAAGAGGATAGGATAGGCGCCTTAGACAGTGATAAAATGGGAGGGAAACAAGAGTGTGGGGTGAAGGGCATTATTTTAAAGAGTGGTCAGGAAAGCTGCTGAGAAGTGGCATTTGTGTTCAAGAGGCAATGATGAGAGCTGCTGCCCTTGTGTATGTCTAGGGGGAGAGTGCTGCAAGTGAGAGAACAGAGATTAAAGGCTCTCAGGTTATTACTGCAGCTGCAGCAGCAGAAGAGGAAAAAAGCAAAGGAAGAAGAGCAGTGAGAGCACCACAGTGGTGATCTAAGAAAGGACATCCAGCTTGGATCAGAGTAGTGGCAGTAGAATGGCTGAGATGGAACTAGATTCTAGAAATTAGATGTAATTAGATTTAGGTATGGATTGATTTGAGGTCTGAAAGGGATTGAGCATACGCAATATGAAGAGCAGAGTCTTTATATTACAATCTTGGGAGCATAGGGTTGCCATTAACTAAAAAGGGCAAGATATGAGAGGAGCAAGTTTGGATATGGTGGTCAGAAGGAATTCACATTGATTTGTGACATGTAGATACTGAGAAATGAGGAAGAACAGTGGGGCATGGCTAGCATGGTGGCACGCACCTGTAATCCCAGCATCCTGAAGACAGGCAGGAGGAACGTTGTCACCTTGAGGTCAGCCTGGGCTACATAGTGAGTCAAGGCCAGCCTGCTACAAAGAAAATCCAATCTCAAAACCAAACCAAAGGGTCTGGGAGATAGCTCAGCAGAATAA
Organism: Myocastor coypus; assembly: GCA_004027025.1. Classification (NCBI taxonomy): domain Eukaryota; kingdom Metazoa; phylum Chordata; class Mammalia; order Rodentia; family Myocastoridae; genus Myocastor; species Myocastor coypus. Next base: position 2,050 of record PVJA010054741.1, read on the forward strand.
GAGCTTGCCTGGCAAGCACAAAGGCCTGAGTTCAATCCCTAGTTCCAAAAGGCGGGGGAGGGGAGCTGAAGCAAAATAGTAGGATAATATGTAGGAGAGGAATTCTATGGGAAAGGTCTGCATTTAATAATGAGCTTTTATAATTTGAACAATCTTTTACAAAGTATGGATATAAAGAAAAGAAATTCTTATACATAGTCCTGGGACACACCCCATGTAAGATCAGAGGGATATGAAGAAACCACACGCATGGACAGAATGTCAGGAAATTCTGTTAAGAGATTTGCTGTTTTCCATCTCATACCTTCTAGGATTTAAGTTATCCTAAGAAAGAATTGAAATAAACTTTTTTCTTTATATATGAATTGATTTTCTGAAGCATTTGCTATAGTGGTGCAAAAGCTAATATGGTAATCTTAGGTAGGTAGGACACTTACCTGCTGTGTACTTTAGTTTCATTACTTTAAAAACAGATATTGGGGCTGAGGATACAGCTCAGGGGCACAAATGCCTGCCTGGCAAGTGCAAAGTCCTCCTAAATTCAATCCCTGGTTTGGGGGAGGGGGAGAGGAGGAATATATATATATATATATATATATATATATATATATATATATATATAGCACCTATTTTAAAATATCAGCTAGTCCTTTCATATAAAAGTTATGTGCATTAAATACTTACATCAGTGCTTTATCTAAGTTAAAGACCATTAGTATCACTTATAGTTAATGCTAAGTCCATTTTAACTATGATTTTAGAATACTAGTCATATTTACTATGTGTTCTTGGGTGATACTTTGTTTCTCCATCCTAGTGTGTGATAACTATGCCACATGGAAGTGATGCAGAAGTCAGTAGGTTACAGCCTTTTTATTAGAATGAAATGAGATAATGCATATGAAGTGTTTTGAAATATCGTCATATACACTCATGTGATGATTGGTTCACTTTATTATCTTGTGTACTTTTCTGGGTGCACAGAATACCTGGAACTCATCCTAGGTTATAGCATGCTTATGAATTTTAGAGTCTACCAAAACAATGTAGATACACTTCAGCAAAAGAAAAGCTTGTGTAAATATTTTATATTTTCACAAAAATAAAAATCCTCACGTGTGGACAAAACAGTCAGTATACTGGGAGTCAATATCTAGTGTGTATTAAAAATATTTAAATAAATTTTTTTCTTCAAGTGTATATACTCTCCCTTTCTTTCTTTCTTTCTTTCTTTCTTTCTTTCTTTCTTTCCTTCCTTCCTTCCTTCCTTCCTTCCTTCCTTCCTTCCTTCCTTCTTTCTTTCTTTCTTTCTGCTATATTTTCATGCCCTTGCTACATTTAACATTCTTTTCCACCTATTTTCTAGAGAGAAAAATTTAAAAAATGCTTTTTCTCAGTAGAAGTCCCAGGAAAATAAGGTAAAACCATGACTAGTACTTTTACTAGTGACAAACAAATGAATTAATCTCCATTTCTCAGTATATTACAGCATGATAATTACTTTCTAATTATCATTTGAAGTCTATCTTCTATAGCATACTTAAACTCTTATTTTAAAAATTGACCATCTGCTGTGTGCCAGACACAGTGCTCAGTGCTGGAGACCCAACGTAACCACGGCTGACTTCAAGGAACTCTGAGGCCAATGAGTGAAACAAACACATAGACAGAAATGCAGCAAATATTTGTGGCTATATTCTTCTATAATCAAAGAATCAAGGGTGAGCTGCGAGGACAGCTAGTGAGAGGGAAGCAGTGGTCATCATGTACCTTGTCCAAGAGACAACTCCGAGGCTGAATCACAACAGGTCCTGAGCCCTCACCAAGGTAGAAGAAATGGGAGAAAAGAGATAGAGTACTTTGGCCCAAAAAGGGTAAGGAAAAGAACATGTGCTGTGTGAAGAAAGTTATTCACTAGTGTTGATCTGGGATCTTAGGTGGAAATGACAGAGGCCAAAGACAGACGGGTAGACACCAGATTTTGAATGATCTTGCATGATGTAGTAAGGAATGTGAACTTTGGTTGTTGGGAGACACTGGAAGGTCATAAGTAAGTAATGATGTGATTAGATTTTAACTGGGGCCCAGTCCTCTGTAGAGATCTGAGGAGTTCAAGACTAGAGTTGAGAAGAATCTGTTAAGCAAAGTAGGCAAACAATCACAAGGAAAATCTGTAGCAACCAGAGTAGAAATAGAGCAGACCACTGATTAGAAAGATGTGTAGCAGATAGAATCTGGAGAGCCTGGTGATGGACTTGAGGATGATCAGAGTGGTTCCCAAGCTTCTGGCTTGGGTGATGTATGACCACCTAGAACTATAAATATGTTGCTTCTTGACCTTTTGGCTAAGATCAAGAAGAGAACCATGAACACTTCACAAAATTAAATAAGACAGCTATATATTTTTATCTATACTATTCTACTTTTGTGTATTTACTAGTGCTGTAACTAGCAAAGGTGTAAAATAATAAATTTACTATTTTAAGTATGTTCTGGGATGATGATAGCTGAGTGGACCAAGTGCCTGCTTAGGCAAGTGCAGGGGCTGGAGCTTGATCCTGGGCACCACATGCTGTGCCAGCCCCACCCCCGGGCAGATTGAGCTGGCCACAGAGTCTGGACATGGTGGTGCACACCTATAATCACAGGGCTGGGGTAGCTGAAAACAGGAGGATCACTACAAGTCCAAACTGTGCAGTGAGACCCTGCACCAAATACATAAAAACAAAACAAAAGTATGTTCTTTAGTCATTTACTAAACTTACATGAGTATTCCTTCAGGGTGGACATAGAAGGTGTGACTAAAATGTATTTATGATAAGATACTCTCTATTTAATTAACTTATTATCTGAAGTAACTGAGGGAAATTGTACTATGTCATCAATAAACTTAAGACAATTATATTAACTTTGTGGTCAGGTACTACCTACTCATTTCCTTCTGCTGTTCATCTGGCCTGCGTAATCCAGGTGGTCAGTCTCTCAACCAATATAGTGGGTTGGTATAAATATACATGGGATGAAAATAACTCCTAGTTATAGATGGTTTATTTATTTATTTAGTATTTTAGGGAAGGGTCTACAGGATGTTCAGGGTCTCACTGCTAGATCAGACATATAGTGATCCATCAGTTTACAGCCTCCCAAGAGCTGGGATTACAGGCATGCATGGCTGGCACAGCAGGCCCAGGAATTGAACCTCCTGCCCCTGCCCCTGCACCTGCTTGCAGACACTTTAATTCACTGAACTATTTGGCCAACCCAATAGATGGTTTATTTTTAAATGAATTTAAATTCAGAAAAACTTTGTAATGCTGCTAATTGATAAGGAATTATTTAGAGATCAACTGAATATGGTGTATATTCTAGAGATATTTCTGGAGAGGAAAAGTTATACTACCAAGACCTTCACAATAAATGAATATAATAAAAATTACCTGGAGCCAAGGATGTGGCTCAGCAGCATAAGCACCTGCCTGACAAGCATGAGGTCCTGAGTTCGATTCCAGATACAAATAAATAAGAATTATCTGAGTAGATACTTGAACTGAAGTCTGTTTCTGTTGAAGTGCTCATGTGGAAAGAGAAGCAGATTTTTCAAGTTTTTTTTTTTCCAAGAGTATGATAACTTATTGGGAAAAAGGAATGGGGAATAGGAATAGCTCCTGAGAGACAGGAAGGCTCCTGAATAAATCGCCTTTTTTTGAAGGTTTTTTTCTTTTTTTTCTTTTCTTTTTTTTTTTTTTTTCTGAGACAAGGTCTCACTGTATAGTCCAGGCTGATCTTAAACTCACTATGTACTCCATATATATGCAAATTTGTAGTGATCCTTTTGCCCCAGCCCCCTGAGTGCTGGGATGATGAGCATGCCCAGCAAGAGAACCAACATTCCATAGTTCATATAACTACTTGTCCATAGATAAGAAAGAGCTGTAAGCTGAGTCCTGTCTGGAATAATAAAAGGAATTAGAAAAAAATTAAAAATTGTAACAGTGGTTATTTTCAACTCATAATGAGAGGATGTGATGCTTTTTACAGTATATTTCCATTTGAGGAACTCTGGGAAAATTGACTTTTGAAATGTTCATAAAAATTTCCTTGCTCAAGCTGAAGTCGAGAGGAATTTATAAATATTTGCATTCCTTTATGCTTAGATTTTTCTCTAAATTTGCCTAGGTTACTTTACAATGGAGTGTTTTACAGTAGAGAACTTGCCAGGTAGATCCTTATACCTGTGTTTTAGAACAAGGAAATCTGTGCAATGATAGCATTAGATTAAATATATCAGTTGCCTTCTACATGCCATATGCTGTGCTAAGTCCTTGACTAGGAAGTAGTTTAGAATACTTACTATGTCATTATCATGAGTCTGATAAGTCACAAAACTGATTTAGATTCAGGCTATTGGCATAAGTAGTACTACTTTTGTTTTGCTTTATTTATTTGTCTGCTTTATTTTTTATTTTTTGTATTTTTGAGACAGGGTCTCTCTGTGCAGTTCAGGTAATGATCTTCCTGCCTCAGCCTCCAGAGTGCTGAGATTACAGAAATGGACCATCATGCCCAGGTATCTGTTTTAGGCAGGTTCTCACTATATAGTGCAGGCAGGCCTAGAACTGGTCTGAAATCTTCCTGCTGATACAGGGGAATGAAACTCCTGACCTGAAAAACACCTGGGCAATTCTCTCAGCCTTTCACAGAGAGCAAAGTGGTCAAGCAATGGCCATGACTCATCCAGATGGCTGACACAACAGTTCTACAAAGCACTGATATGGTTCCAAAGTAAATCCTGAGGGGATTTGACTGACCTTAGGAGATACAAAAACTACATGTTTTGTTGTACAGGTCTTGCTATGGCTTTCCTTGAACCACCCAGCAGAGAAGTTTAAACTGTGCTGAGTTGTAAAAGGCTCTAATAAACAGCCTCCAACATTGCCAGTTTCACCAGTAACCCACTGCAATTATGGAACATTTGACTAGGTATACAACTATCTTCTCTTAGATCAAAGAGAAGAAATGTGTAGTACTAATAACCATTAGAAAATTTATCATGTCTACACCCTGTGCTCTGTATAACTACAATGAGGACAACAATATGCATTGTATCAATTATTGGCAATGTATTACTAATGTGTTTTGAAACTGTCACATTGTAATTTCTTATTAAAATAAATAAATAAATAAATAAATAACACCTGGGCAGAGTTTGTGTTCTCTACACAAACTGAAGAATGAATTTTAGGAACAACAGAGGTTGAGAGCAGACTGTATTTATTTGGAGAAAGAAAGCTCCTGTCCAGGAGAGGGACAGAAGGGGGACCCCAGTGGGGTGCTCTGGGAATCTGCCATTTCTAGGGATGTTTATAGAGTAAAACCATGTGGTGAGGCAGGTCTAATGTGGAGAATATGAGACTGGAGGTGGGACAAAACTATGGTCAACTGATAAGTTTACAGTGCCACTGCTCAGGTAAAATTGATTAAATCCAGGAACAAACAGGGAAGCGAGTTGCATAGCAAATGAGCATGAATACAGAAAAGGGTTTTGTTCAGTAGCTGGTAGCGGCTGGATTAGTGGCTCTTCCTGGCCTCCTCAAGGTCATGATCACTCCCAGATGCTTATCTTTAGGGAGGTCAGCATTTATTCAATCTTTGGTCTTTGGGTCTGGCTCTTAGCAGGAGCCTCTCTCTCACAGTTGCAAGGTATCTTGTCATCCATGTTGTCTCCCTTTAGGGCCAGCCCCACCTGACTGCCTAAAATATTTCTAATTTCTAAATTAGAAATATAGCTGCCTCAGCCTCTCAAATACTGGGATTATAGGTGTGTACCAAAGCTCAAAGTGTTGTTTCCTTGCTTATTTATTTACTTGATACAGTCTCATTAGGTAGTTCATATTGATCCTCCTGTCTCAGCCTCCCCAGCACTGGGATTACAGGCCTATGTCACCATCAGTTTTAGATTTTGCTTTTTCAACCACTTCACCTGACCCTGAGATTAAGGGTGGTGAACTAAAGGCCAGCAAGATAGTTTAGCAGACTATGTGCCTGCTTAGGCAAGCACAGGGATGGGGTAAAAGTTTGATCCCTGGCACCATCAGTCATGTTGGCCCTACCCGAGGGCATGCTGAGTCACCTGAGACTGGGCGTGGTGGTGCACACCTGGCCTGTAACTCCCAGGACTAGGGAGGCTGAAAATGAGGAACTGCATAGTGAGACCATGTACCAAACACATTAAAAACAAAGGGTGGTTAATTACTCTGGTAGGAGAAACCTCAAGGTACAGTGGTCCTTCATGGAGGTTATGCCCCTGACATCCCCACCATAAGTGAAAGGCAATGAAGTAGTGATGTTACATTTACTTTAGCATTTATATATGTTTTAAGACTTTATAAACCCTTCCCACACTCTTATAAATCTTTTCCACACTTCTAAAAACACTTCTAATGTTACTAACCATTTTCTAAACTGGTATACCTGTTATTTGAACAACATACATATACTGTGTATGGTACTGAAAAATCCTGTGATATAGCAAAAAATCCATAAAAAATAATTTAGTTTAATATTTTTGAAAAAACACATGAAACAGTGAGTGTGAATGTTGAGCTGCAAAATAGTGAAGGACTACTGTAGTCTAATATTGAGGCTGTGGCATGGCTACTGTTGAGAGATTTTAGGTAGATTATGTTGAGAATCAAGAGCAAAGGGCCCTGCAGAATGGTTTCAAACATTTTGAACTTGGTGAGAAAGGAAGCTTCACTAAAGCTATGGACTCCAAAGATAGAGTAGAAGATATTTTGATTGCTGAGAAACAACAGTAGAAAAGATGGCTTCAGAACATCACCAGAAACAGCAGGACTCCACCCTTTGCAGCCTCAAAATTCCAGAAGTGAAAGCTTTGAGAAGAAAGTCCCAAAACACCATGTTCCAGAATTACAGTGGCCTAAAGGAAGTTGTCCCTGGGGATTTGGCTCATAGTCCCTGGACCACTACAGCTAACTGGCTACTGCTGCAGTTGGTAGCAGAACCTGGTGTTATTCATGTGGTAGTGGCTTCAGATACAAGCAGAAGGCAAGACTTGTGGGGTCAGGAAGGCTTCCATCAGATTTCAGAAGAAGGTTTGGGAGGCCAGGCAGCATGACTTAGAGAAGGAAGTATGTGAAGCTGAGTATGAAGCTAAAGGTGCAGTAGAGCTCCCAGAAGGTGAAGAAGTCGGGAATATGTATGATTGAAGGAAAGCTGCAAGGTGTGAGCAAAGCTAGCCAAAGGAAGAAGCCATGGGAACCATAACCACCAGAACTGCCAAAGGGCTACTTCCACCCAAACCTTTTAAAATACACTACTTGTCACAGATTGCCCTGGCTGCTGGAAGTGGAACCATGGGTTTTACATTTACCTTGCTGGGTTTTGGTCTTGTTTTATTCCTATTCCTTGCTATCCCTTTGTTTGTAATTTTTTGAATAGAAATGTCTATACAGTGCCATTAAATGTTCAAAGAGTTCAACTTTCTTTTCATTTTTATAAAAGTTTGCAGCCAAGAGTTTGCCTTAAATCTCAGAGGAGATTTTCAACTTGGACTTTTCATCAGTACTGAAATTTAGGATTTTGGCAATTCTTGGAGATGGACGAAATGACTTTCGCACAAAAGGCTATCCATGGCTTTTGGAGCTGAGGGTGGAATGTTATGGTTTGTGTTTAGATGCCTCCCTCTCCCTGCCCAAGCTTCATGTGGTCATAGGTGGATAGGTGGACTTTTTCAGGGGTGGCTGGGTCTAGAGTGTGTCACAATTGGATTGACTCATGTGCAATGGTAGGCTCAAGGGCACTGGGATTAAGGGCGTGAGTGCCACCCACACTAAGTAGCCTGGATAAGAGATAAGGGACAGAAAAGACTGGGTTCTTCCCTTGTTGCTTTGCTATCTTCTGCTCATCATGATCTAGTTTTCCTCTGCTATGCCTGTCTCCTATGCTACCTTGCCTTGGATCCAGCTGTGGACTGAAAGTTCTACAAACTGTGAGCTGAAATAAACATTTCTTCTTTTAACTTTGGGTGTTGGGTACTTTGTCTCAGCAATGAGAAAGTAAGACACTACTTATGGACCATAGATCTATTTGTTCTGACATTCTTCATCCATTTATTATTCTTTGTCATAGAAGTATGAGAGCATCATGTTTTGGTGATTTCTTCAGACTTGACTTTTTTTAAAAAAAAATTCACGTATTTGATATAGTGTCTCACTATGCAGCTTGGACTTACAGTGATCCTCCTGTTTCAGCTTCTTCAGCATGACATGTACCAGAGATGGAACTTGGGTCCTTGCACTTGCCTAGGCAGATGCTTAGATTGCTGAGCTATCTCCACAGCCCCAAACTTGACTTTTTGAAGTTCGAATGTACACATAAAATTAATGGAATCTGTGTGATTGTCTCTTCCAATAAGCTCTTGTATCTAGATCTTAGACACAGTTTTCACATGAGAACTGATAGGGAGGAAAGCACTCCTTCCCTATAATAGTCTTTTCAACAAATGGGCTTGCATAGTTTTATTCAAAGAAAATTAAATTCATTGCTGGTCTCATTCCTCACATACAAAACAGTTAACTCTGAATGTATTGTAACCTGAATGTAATAGTGTGTGTCTATATTCTCAGCTGCTCTGGAGGCTGAGGAAAAAGGACCCTGAGCCCAGAAGTTGAGACCAGGGTTAGTAACATCTTCATATCTTACCTTAAAGAAAAAAATGACAGATATGAATATAAGACTATAACAATTTTGAAGATAAACAGATGAGAAATTAGTTGGTAACTGATTCAGTGAAGAGTTCTTAGATACAACACCCAAACCACAATCAATAAAAGAAAAAAGTGATAAAAGGTACCTTTTCCAACTTAAAAATAAAGCTTTGAGAAAGACTAATGAGATAAGGAAAAAACAAATTTGGAGAAAATATTTCCAAACTACATATCTGACTATGGGCTTATATCTAGTAGGAGTATAAAGAAGCTCTCAAATACTCAGCTTTAAGAAGCTGTCAAGAGCCATTCTATATAATTGTTTAGGAAAAATCAGTTCATAATTAACTGTTCTAGGGCTGTCTGAGGCCTAATACCTTGTGTTTTTTTTTTTTCCCCTTTTTTGAGACAGGGTCTCGCTATGCAGTTGAGGCTGGTCCTGAGCTCACTTTTGTAGCCCAGGCTGGTCTCAAACTCGCACCAATCCTCCTGCCTCAGCCTCCCGAGTGCTGGGATTACAGGCGTGAGCCACCATGCCCGGCAGTCTAATACCTTGTTTTGGACTGGCTGTTGTATGCAGAATCATGATGCACTGTGCCTCAATCCACAGTTGAGGCCTCAATCGTCATGTCATGTAATGCTGTGATGATCCAGGACACAATTACATCTGC
>PVJA010054742.1:0-11449 GCA_004027025.1 Myocastor coypus
ATGAATTTGGATTCTAAGTTCACCGCTTTGCACTTAATGGCCACTTTGAACGTGTGGGCGACTGTGCTGCTTAGGAGAATGGACACTATTATTTTTTAAAGTAAATTCTTCTGTCATATCAGGATAGTGAGAAGTTTAGGTTTTCTTTTTCATCCTGGCACAAACCTTCGTGCATCAAGACAGGACCTGCTGTTAGGTTTTTTTCTGGGTGTGAGTGTGCTGGGGGTAGGGTATGGAAACATGACTCAGAGGTAACTTTTCTGTTCTCAGAAAATGATAACATTCATGTTTTTAGTAACTTTGAATATTTTAATAAGGAATTTCAGTAGGCCCAGTGGATCCAATTGTGGCATCAAGTTACTACCTAGTTAGGTATTACGTTTAAGTTTACAGTGTTGAATGCTAGGCCACCAAAAAAGGTAAGGAAAATCTACCTTCCTGCGGCTTTAATTTGTGAACTTTCTCTACTTTTACTTCTGCTAATTAGAATTTGTTATTTTGCACCTCACAGAGATCGGCTTCAACTGCAGGAATCCTGTAAGGCGACAGCTGGTAAACTGGCCTGTGCATAAGCACTGCCAATGGAGCTTTCCAAAAATTCAGGTGTTAGGATTTGATTCCAGAACCCTAGCACCAGAATTTTCTGAGCTGGGCCAGAGACAATGTGTTTTCAGAAAGTTTTTCAGATGATTACAAATCACACCTTTCATTAGCAACCACTAATTTTTCTCTTGTAGTCAATAGTCGAGGATTGCAAGGCCCCTTGTAAGACCACTTGCTCATCTTCTGCCCCCCCCTCCACTGCCTGAATTCCCAGAGGGTCAACTGAATACTTTTTAAATGTTTCATTGTGTCAAGGACAGAATGAATAGCAGTTTAAACATAATTCTTCATTTTTTTCTCTGACATCCTTTGAAAGCTTGAAAGAATAAAAAAAAAAAAAACCCAAAACGCATATTATTATTCTTCCCTTTCTTCTACTTGGCCAATTTTGCCTTCTTCCTGCCTTGAGACTAGCATTAAAATTCAGGATGGTGTTTTGCTCTCCTAGCTTCAAATTATTTACTGCGTAATCATGCCAAAGCATTTTATTTTGGCCACCCCAGCCTTGTTGGCATACAACTCTGGGAATACTGTCAGATAAGGTAACTGCTGCCAGGAAAAGAGGCATAAACAGTTGGTGTAAACTCAGAGACTATTTAGTTGTGTGTTTTAATTTTTTAATAAAGCCATGGTAGATTTTTTTTTTTTTTTTCAATCATTGTTTTGTGGAACTGGAACAGACAACCAGAAAATAAGACTCAATTACATCTACAATGGGATTGTCAGTGTCTTTCAAAAGGAGAGATTTCAAGTGGGAAGCCTGGTGGCTCCAGGCTATTAATTCCCTGTGACAACCAAGAATGCAAAGGCTTTATTTCCCCTTGCCATTGCCCATTTGATACCAGTTCATTCTCATTTTGTCATGGATTTTGCTACTACAGTTCAAATCATCACTAAAGGAAATTCCAGGCAATAAAAAAACATGCAAAATTCAAACACACTGAGGGTTTTTCCGTCTTCATTTTTTATATGGCCGTCTATACAATAACATGGACATTTTTGGACATAAAAACCAATGCTGATGTTGAATCAAAATAAGAGGAAATACCTCTTGAGTGATCTTTATTATATAGTTAGTCATTCAAAGGAAAAACAGGCTATGTAATTTAAAGGAATTTCAAAGAAGCTCTGATCCTCATTCAAGAAATTTTATAAACAGGATTATTTATTTCAGGAAGTAGACCAGAAACCTAAACGGCTTTTTTTTAGGATGCACTGCGAGCATTTTAATTTAGAATTACATGCCTATTGGAATTCCACATTCTGCATGTTAGCTCCATTTATATGACAAGGACATGAAAAATGGAGTAGTGATCTCCATAATTCTATTTTTAAATTGTAGCTTACTGTGTTTAAAAAAACAAAAATATTAATACAAGACAGAAAAGAAAGAGACTAAAAAAAACAACTGGTCTCCTGGCATGGGGCTAGGATGGTGAGAGCTGCTCAGGCTGCCCAGCCAGTAGATGGCACAGCTGCCAGTGCATTGGTACTGCTGTCCCCAGCCTGGGCCAGCAGCCTCCTGGCTGAGGAAGGTCAGCAGTTTCAGCTGAAGGCCACCACCTCCCACCTCCTTCCTTTTCCTTTCCTCCCTTCTTCCTTTCTTCCTTTCCTCCCTCCCTTTTTTCCTTTCTCTTCTCTTCCTCTTGCCCTTTGCCCTTCATTCCCTCCTTCCTTCTAGTTTGACTATAGGGCCGAACGACACCAAGGAGACTGTGTTAAAAATTATTATGGAGAATTACTGTGAGTCCCTCCTGAGGGCAGCTATTACAATCTGTCCTCCTGTGTCAGATAGCATATAATTAACCTAGGTTCTTGGAAAGGAGGAAGGCAGTTGATTTTGGAGTGAATCTAAAAAAAGACAGGGGTGACTTGCCTTACAAAATCATTCTTTATAATGTCCTTCTTTTTCCTTAAATAAATCTAAAAAATGAAGAACAGACCAGTCCATGGAAAGGACAGGCAACATATAGAGGGTCAAGCAGGGATTTGGCATGTCGATCTACCTACTGGGAAGCTATTTCTGTGCCAGCTGTGGCCCAATTCAACAAAATAGCTTTCATAAACTTTCATTTTAAAGAAGTCTAGGCCAGGTGTGATAGTGCATGCCTGTAATCCCAGTATACAGGAAGCCGAGGCAGGAAGATCACTGTGAGTCTGATTCCAGTTGGCTACCGTGTGAGTTCAAGGCCACCCAGAACTATACAGTGGAACTCTGTCTCATAAAAACCAGGGGGGGAAAAAAAGTCTAACATACAAAGACTTCCTCTGTCTCCTAAAATAAGCATTCTCTAGACTGCTAACAGCACACAGCAGTTTTGCCTGTTTCCCTTTATATGAATAACCTAATAGAGGATGTATCTTTGAAGGCTTGCTTCTTTGGTTCAAATTGAACTTGTGAACAGCAGTCTCAGCTACAGCGTAGTGAGTTCTCATGTTTCGGAAGGTAAGCATTTCTGCCGGAAGGCTGCAAGGTGCCCTGATGCCTATGTCTGAGTTAACTAATCTTATGTAACTCTTTTATGTAAGGTGAGGGGGGTAGGGTCAAGGTGACACTTGTCCAGAGGCATGAGGGGAATGTGAACTGAATAGTGTGGGAGGAAAATTATAAGTTGCTCTAGGATAACTTTGATTAAATTATAGAGCTGGGGATCAGATTTGATGTTAAATATCTTCAGGAATTTGTAAATCAACCTAACTTCCAGCACTTTGGCTGTATCAATCTAAGTAATATTATGGCTTCGTTTTTTTTTTTTCATTTCTAGGTTGGGTCTGGGCTTTTCAGTAGAATAGCTGAAGTCTTCCCAGATGGATGATTTCATTTAAATATATAATGGCAGGGGCTAGGGAGATAGCTCAGCAGTCTAAGTGCCTGCCTGGTAAGCACAAGGACTTGGGTTCTATCCCTAGTACCGCTGTGTGCTGGTCCCATGCCAAGCCAGTCATCAAAACCAGGTATGGTGGCACATGCCTGTAATCCTAGCACTGGGGAAGCTGAAACAGGGGGATCACTACAAGTCTGAGCTGCATAGCAAGAGCCTGTACCAAATAAATAAATGAATAAATATTTTTTTTAAATGTGAAAAAAATATATTTATATACAATACTAGGGAATGTAGTTCAGCAGCACAGTACCTCCCTGGCAAGTGCAAGGTCCTGAGATGGAGTTCTGAATACACACACACACACACACACACACACACACACACACACTTACATTCATGCAAGAAACAGATACATATGCACACACTATTAACATACCACAGCCTAGACCAGTATGATTCTCTACAAGAACGCACTCCATTAGCTGAGAGCAGACTGCAGCATGCTACAGAGTGTTTCACATCTGGCCAGGCTGCCCCCACAGCACCAGGCTCTCAGTTCACATGAATGTGTAGGAGCCAGCTTTCAGCTTTTGAAGCAAACTGGCACCTGGAGAGCGGTGACAGCCGTGGGAAGCAGTCAGGTTTCAGGGTGTGGCACAGGAAAGCACAGTTTACTTCTGTTTATATAACTTGCCCTTTGAAGGGATGCCCAAGTAGCCAGGGGCTTCTTTTGAGAGGCAAGTGAAGACTCAGAAATCAAGGTTGGCAACAGGAAATTTACATCCTTGGGCCTAATCTCATGACACTCACAAGACTACTCAGACCCTGGATGGTAGCAAAAAAATGGGAAGAAGAGGGCAAGAGGGAATGAGAGAAGAAAAGAAGAGCGGCTCAGCCATGCCAGCCTGTGGCAAAACAATTATAAAAATTTTCCCAATAGACAAAGAACAGGTAGGGAGTAGGGTGGGTGCTGCAGTTTATATCTGAAGTGTAGCCTCAAAGGCGCCCACGGCAGAGTGGCACCAGCAGGGGGTATCACTAGGGGCTTGTGGAATGGCTGGGAGGGAGAGCCTCGTGGAGGGGAGTCTGGTCACTGGGGGCCTGCACCTGAGGGAGTCTAGGACCCTCCACCGCCTGAGCACTCCATCCTGCTTTGCTTCCCTGTTGCCACAAGATGACCAAGCTCACGGTGCCAGACACTCCTTGCCTTAATGTGCTCTCTTACCAGAGTCACATGGCCAAGGGGCCACAGGCCAAAGCTGCTGAAACAGTGAGCCCAAGTCAGTGTTTTCTCCACTGAACCTGATTTGTTATGGTGCCAGAAAGCTGGCACAGTCGGCAGTGATGGCAAGGATTAGGCCCAGGAAGTGTGCTTTTGGAGCCCTGAGGTCCTACTCCAAGTGTCATGCCATTGGCTTTCAGTGTTTTCACCTAAAAATGGGAAAGTAAAGCCAGTAATGCTTGTGGTCTTTGTTAAGTAATGTACCCCCTATTCCTTTGTCTTTCTGCCAGTCTATGTCAGGACTCGTATCTCTGTGTCACTAGTAAGACTCAGCCCACGATAAACTTTGTTGATAGTTCTAACGCAGGAGCCAAACTGTTCTCAAATAAATAAGCAGCTCAGTTTATCTACATGTGAGTTTTGCCAACCCACCGATTTCGGACCTGAGACCATTCCCTCCAGGACTGGAGTCCTTATTCTCCAGTTCACTTCGTCCCCGTGTTCTCACTACAAAGGGAAAGGACATTTTTGATCTTAGGAACATAGCAGGTGGGCACTGGCCAGCTCCACAGGCCCATGGCTGGGCTGCACATTTGCTGATGGAAAATACGATCTCCAAAGAATGACCCTTCCAGCTTGCAAGGATTATTTATAGCTTCTGACACGGAAAGCTTCAAGTACAGAATGAACATTGTTATTAACACTAACTCAAATGAACTCTCCAGGAAGGAGGGCTGTAAAGTCTGCACAGGCTGCCCACAAGAGATGAGGTCTCTGAGAACTCAACAATGGGACAGGAAAGAAAAATGGAGAAATGGGAGTAGGCTTTGAGGCTTGGCTTTCTTTTCGAGCTCTCAGTGGTCCTCTTTTCTGGCTGCAACATTTTCCCTCTCTAATTAATTCTTCCTTTCTGCACAAGGAACATGAGTGTGAAATCTCTAAGGAAACATGCTTCTGCTCACAGGCTGTAGGTGTCCAGCTTCCTGCTCCACAGTGATTTAAGTTCAACCTCTTCAGACCTGCCCTGCCCATCCAGAGAACCCCAAGAAGAAGATACAACACCAGTTGGGCTGATTCACTTATACAGCATCCCATGAATGTGCTTTGCTCAGTCTTTGCTTATACCACAGGCTACCCATCCTCTGAGGCCTACCCTTGTCTCCAGGAGGCCTTTCTGCATATGGAGCCCTCAGACAGCCATTGCTCCACCCCCGCTTCTGAACTTTGACAGCAACCAAGGTGTATTTCATCTGATATCTATTAATTAACCCTAAGGCATTGACTTTTATTCCATTAAGTCTTACATTTCCACAGGCTGCTGACATGGAAACTTGACTCATTATAGAGTAACAGCCTGCTCAGAATGGCCAAAGGGGCTACCTTTTCTAATTTGTCCATGTGGAAGAGGCTATTTCTACAGAATCACACAAAGCATGGCACAGGTCAGCTTGAACTCTCTCCTTTCCTTCCAGTTTACTTCAGATATGTGCAGACCATGTCAGCTACCATGGATAGATCCCAGTTACTCTCCAAGGAGAAATAGCATCTCCTCACACTTCTGAATGACACCATTCATCAAGTGCTTTTTTTCATCCTTATTAACACACAGAAAGCTGATGCAGTTTTCTGGACGATGCAGAATGAAAGACATACTCTAAAGGAAACTAAGAGTAAGCCACCATGATACAAATCAAGTTCTGAGATAGGTAATTCAGCAATAACTGTTCAAAGGCCTGAGCTGGTAAGATAGCTCAGTGGACTAAGCACCTCCTTTGGCAAGCACAGGGACCAGGGCTTGATCCCTGGTCCCACATATAACACCATCCCTTCTGCCCAGGGCACACTGAAGGGGGAGGCACATGCCTGTAATCCCAGCGTGGGGAGATTGAGACAGGAGGACCACTATGAATCCAAACTGCGTAGCAAGACCTTGTACCAAATACGTAAGTGAAAGAAAAAAAAATCCTAGGAATCCCTCCATAGGCAGAATCTAGGAAGAAGGGGCATAAAGGCCAGAGGGACCAGTTGGTGTAGCTACGGGCAATATGGAGGGGAAATTCAGCTCATGGCAGTGATTGCTGCCTATGCAGGCTGCACAAAGGCTGGCAGTAACAGAGATGAACAAAGACCCAAGAGGGCACACTAGCAAGTAGCATACATGGGGATGCATTTGTCTGCTCTCTTTGCTTAACAGGGACCTCTGGTTTTGGTTCTTGAGTAAGTCGTGCAGTTTGATATACAGAGTGACCTCAGAGAAATTTAGCACTAGTCCTGGCCTGGGGTGGGTCATTCAATCCAGTTTCCTTTCCAGCAAAGAAGAGATGACACTACTCCACTGATTTGCTCATCTATTCATGGCACGCTGTGAGGCAAACACGGCAGAACATGATGGTGAGCGCAACATCTTTGCCTTTGTAGGCAGAATCTAGATCATCTCCCCAGATTGGCATTGTGGAGAACAAAAGTGTCTTTGAGCAAGCGCTGTAACAAGAGAGAGCTGTCTTCATCAGCAGTGACTCTCACCCTCGGCCGGGCTGTGTGACCCGGGAAGTCTTCATTTCCTATACTTCCCATTCTCATCTAAAAAAACGCGGGAATTTCCTGTTCCAAAGTGGATGCCCAGCACAGAAGGTAAGCTTTTTAGGTATTTAATTTTCTTACAGCTTCCTAAGAGATTATGGGTTAGTTTGGAGGCTACAGCAAGGCAGGAAAATGTCATGAGCCCCATGTACCACCTCCCCTACTTAGGAGAAGCACTGCACAGAGCTCTGTCTGGCGGCAGCATCCTGCTATTAGCCAGTGCAGAACTGATGAGCTTGGTGCTCACAGTTCTGAAGCCTGGCCGCTCGAGGAAACCTGATGTGTGCCTGAGAACAGTTTTCCAGGGAAGAGCTCTTCCTGCTCGTGGGTGTTCCTGGTTCCTAATGAATGCCAGATCACGAATGTGCACAGCACAGGCAGCTCAAGTGCCAGTCTGTGTTTCCTCTGCCAGCTCTGCCTGCTGCTCACCCAGAGGCCAGAATCAGAAGAGCCTTGTGGCAGACACTGCCCCTTGCAAAACAGAGCTCGGTTTTGTGTTTACCTTGAGGGCCTTCTGTGCAGACTCACTAGACCCAATCGCGATAAGGTTGGGCCCAGCCATGCTGCAGAAACTCTTCAGATGCAAAGAATCAGCCACGGGGACCGTGGAAACCGCATAGTCCTGCACAGACAAATAGAGAAACAAGCAGTTTGGTATGTTTGCACAGCAGTTCTAAAACTGATTCAAAACCTGCCTGAAACATACTTATGCCTCTGAAGGCTGCCAGGCCCTGAACATCATGAAGCAAATCTGGGACATGCAGGTTTTAGTACTGACAGTTAAAGGAAGATTTCTTCTAGGAAGAAAGCACAGTTTCCTTCTCGGTGTGGGGCCACACCAACACCTTCACCTGCTATTTTTTTAAGGAGTGGATTACTCTGGGACAGTGGTTGAACACCTTGTGCAAACCGTGGCTCAGCTAGAGCCTCATGTCCTCATGGGGAGCAGAGGTTCTGGGAGCTGTTTCCCTTCCTAAGCTGCCTGGTGAACCAAGCTACTGGTCATCGGTAGGAGGATGTTGAAGGTGTCATGTGCGAAGCCTAGCACAGTTCCCAGTGCCCAGTGGGCCCTCAAGTACTGGTGACACTTGAAGCTAATCTGAAATGACACACTTCATATCTGAGTCTTCCACTTCTTTTTTTCTCACACCACTGATGCAGGGTGCTCGTGGGACCCCATGAGAGGATACAGAAGATGACCATGCAAACTGTCAGCTGCTCCTGGGCTGTGCTAGGCCAATGAAGACTAATTACTGTGAAATTTGAATTTGATAGCTTTTAAATTTTCTAGCAAATGTATAAATAGTAGGAATTACTTTGCAAAATTGGTGAAACATAAGCATCATTACTCATGACATGTTGGTTCAATGGATCTATGAATATTTATAAAGTAATTACTTGGTGCCAGGCATAAATTATCCTTTACCTACCTTGAAAGTATCAGCCAAGATTTCAGCACCTCGTTGATTTGTCCTTTTGGAAAGGCCCACAAAGAATTCTCTGCCTATAACAGATGCCACAGAACACAGTGAGTGTGTGGTCCCAGAGACGGTGCACTATGTTGTTTATCTATAAATAACAACGGGAAAGCATCACACAGCTCTTCCCTGGCAGAGGAAGGCTCCATCCAGAGACCCCTGCTCTATTTACATAAAAATGGATTTCAAATGACTCCTCTTAAAAGTAAGCTTTTTCAAATTCACATAGACAAACAGGGTGGTGGTGTTTTTTAGGAACTGAGAGGAGGCGAAGCTGAAAGTGTAACAGGAATAGAGTTTCAGGTCAGGAAGAAGATGAGAAGGTCCTACAGATAATTCCACAACAACATAGAGACCTACACCCTCTGAATAGACTTCTGAAAATCTTTAAGGTGATAAATCTATATCTGTCTGTTTGTCCGTCCGTCCATCCATCCATCCATCCATCCATCCATCCATCCATCCACTTCACGCTGGTCTTAACTTCACTATGCAGCCTCCCTAGGCTGTGCTCACACTTGCAGCAATCCTCCTGTCCCTGGCTCCTGAGTATTGGGATCACAGATGTATGCTCACACCTCAGTAGGTGATAAATCTCACATTGTATATATTTTAGCATAATAAAGAATAAACTTTTACTTAGGATATAATAGAATTAAATACATTAACAATTGATAATCAAGCAGCAATGACAAATTAGCAGTACTACCTTTTTGTCCTCTTGAAGGACTACTACTAGATGTCCTTAATGAAGCTGGATCCCTTTTCTTACATAGATCACTTAAGGCCTGAAGAAATGACCTGACAAATGAAATGAATCATGACTGACCAGGTCTGACCTATGAGAGCTCTGTCTTTTAAACTATAATTTTATTTTATTGTATGTATGTATGTATGTATGTATGTATATATATTATTTTGTACAGGGTCTACAGGGTCTCACTACACAGATCTGACTCACAGTAATTCTCCTGTTTTCAGCCTCCCAAGAGTTTGGATTAAAGGTATGTACCACTATGCCCAGTCTCCATCACTGTCTAGGTGCTCCCAGGGGATGGGGCTGGCACAGCAGGGATACAAACCCTGGCCCCTGCGTCTGCCTAAGCAAGCACTTTAATCCGTTAAACTATCTGGCCAGCCTCATTCATTTATTTTAAATCAAAACATCAAGACGTCCACCTGCAAAATGCAAGTTTAGAAGATCAAACTTTCTTATTTGACTTTTCTGAAATTGTACAGTTTGTCTACTCAGATAGAAAAACACTAGATTAAAATGGTCTCTAAATCATAGGGAAAGAATGTGGAGATTCTTATCTTTCCTTAACTTTTTGGTAAACTATATGCATGAGTGGAAAAAAAAAATGTATTTATACACAATGGAATGCTGCTCTGCCATAAAGAATAAACCTGAGTTACTCATAGGAAAGTGGATGCAACCTGGGATGGTAATGTTAAGTGGGGTAACCCAGATGCACAACTGAAATGCCGCATCATTTCTGTCATACGAGAACCCAACATATAAACACAGTATAAAATCAGATGAAAACTTCATGTCAAAAAAATTTTTTTTAAATCTTTGAAAAAGGAAATGTGCGGAAAATATTCAAAGGGAAATCAGTTTGTTTTTGCTCTTCAGCATCATGGTAAAGTATAAGAAGACAGCCATGAGGAAGGAATTCTTTGATAGAATTAACTAATTCATTAACTTATTATTTGTTCTGGTATGGGGAGTCTCTCGCTCTTGCCAGGCAGGTGTTTATGCAGCTGAGCTACCTGCCCAGCTCCTTTGATACACTTTATGAGCACTTACCTTTGCTTGTCATGGTGTCCTTATGAAAAATGTCAATGACACAGGTCAGATGATGTCATGACATATTCCAAGGGCTTATACTATTGGCAAACACAGTAATCTTTTGTGGCACACTGACAAGTTATTTCGGTAAGGATATATTTGTGTTGTCTATTAAGAAAACTCCATATAAAAATCAAAGTTTAATTGATGGAATTTTGTTTTACTTGACAAAAGTATTAGTTTAAAAAGTCACCTACAGCTCTGCTTTCCCGCAACTAAATTCCTGTTCCAGCCCAGACCCAAACCTCACCGATGGGAGCTGAGTCCGCGCGCTCGCTGCGGGTAAGCTTGCTGCGCCCCTCTGCCCCGCCTCTGCGTTCCCGCGACTAACTTCCTGTTCCAGCCCAGACCCAAACCGCACCGCTGGGAGCTGAGCCCGCGCCGGCTGGGTCAGGATCCTTGGCCTGCCTTCCCCCCACCCCATTTTTTTTTTTGAACCCCTCCAGCCCAAGCTGCAGTACCGAACTGATCAAACATCTTGTCTGGCAACCGATCTGGTCCACGAGCCTACCAGGACTATTCAATCCCAAAGCTCCACATCCACGTACAGACCACATCTGCCAGGATTCACAAAAGCTAGCAGCCAGAGCCCCAACACAAGAGTCAGGAACCTCTGTAGAAGAACCACCTTGGAGTCTCCAGACCAAATGCCCATAGACACAGCATAACACCACCAAAGTGCAGAGGTCACTTCCATACAAAATGATAACAACAAGGAGTAGGAGGCAATCTCAGGACCCGTACCCACCCAAACCAAATACAGAAGACACTATCATGGAAGAAAATGAGAATTATACAGATGAAACCTCTGAATGGGTAGCATCTGAGGCAGACACACAAGTGCAGAAACTTATAGAGCAACTGAGATCAGAGATAACATCTGAAGTAA
>PVJA010054743.1:0-11368 GCA_004027025.1 Myocastor coypus
AAAAAAAAAAAAAAAAAAAAAAAAAAAAAAAAAAAAAAAAAAAAAAAAAAAAAAAAAAAAAAAAAAAAAAAAAAAACAAGAAAAGATACAGAATTTCACTAAACAAAACAATAGGATTTGTATTGTATAATGTCTTCAAATTATTTGTTTAGATTACCAGATGTAAGCATGCAAAATTGGTATAAAAGTTATAAGAAAATAAAAAGAAAAAAATTTAAGCATTAGCTGCTCCTTTCAGTAGACCGGTAGATATCAGCTGTATAATTATTCAAACTATCTTTATTTTTATCTTTTCTTTCTTTCTTTCTTTCTTTCTTTCTTTCTTTCTTTCTTTCTTTCTTTCTTTCTTTCTTTCTCTTTCTCTTTCTTTCTTTCTTTCATACTTTTTCTCATCTGTTTTTCCTTCCCTTTGAATAGATTCTTTCCCTTTCACCACATCTGTTGTACCTATCAGATTTTATCTACTCTTTCAGGTTCTCACACTAAGGAAACAATACAATGTTTGTACATGCAGGTTTGATTTATTTCACCTGTATGTGTTGCATCCATTTACCTATACAGTCCTTGAGTTTATCTTTTTTATAGCTGAATAATATTCCATTGTGTGAAAATACTACATTTTTTTAATCCATTCCTCAGTTGATGGGCATTTGGGTTGTTTCCAAGATTTAGTTATGACAAATTGTGCTGCTATAAGCATAGGCACACATGTATCACTGTGGTATGATGTTTTCAATTTCCCTTTTACAATTTGGATACCTTCTATTTGTTTCTCTTGCCTGATTTTTCTGGGTTAGGTCTTCTGGAACTATTTTGAATAAAAGTGGTAGAACTAGGCATCTTCAGCTTATTACATATCTTTTTTACATTTTACACATACTTTATTTACTCAGTTGAGGGCTTTCTGGCTGTATATCAAAAATGCTCTGTGCAGTTGATCCCAACATTGTTTACCCTGACTTCAAGGAATTCTGGTTTTCTGTGTTCAAGTTGCTCAGTTGCTGATGTTGCTTTGCTTTCTTTCAGGATCAAGGCTGGTGCTTTCACATAAAATCTTTATTTTTCATCCTTTTTCTGCCAGTTCTTTCCTGGCTTCTTTTTATTGCATATTTACACCTGCAATGGAACCAAAGCCCTAAAGTCACCAGCATAAACCCTGCTACACCACCATAAGATCTAATTCTGCCTTTCCTTTCCTGGCTTGTGGGTCTGCCGTGCAGCTGGCACAGTCTCCTGTCGGGAGCTCCTGCGTCCCCTTATTGCAAAATTTAAAGCTTTCAGTTCTTCCCCATCCATGGGCCTATGGACACATTATAAGTGGCCTTTATTACACCATGTTCCTTCTAATTTGTTCAACACTTTTAACATAAAGGGATGTTGAATTTTATTAACTGACTTATGTATCCATTTAGATGATCTCTTTTTTTAAATTCTTAATTCTGTCGATGTGATAGCTGCTTATTGGTTTGCATATGTTGATCTGTCCTTGTATTGCTGGGGTGAATCCCTCCTCATCAGAGTGATTAATGTCTTTGCACCTATATTCAATTCCCTGTCACTTTCTGGAGACTTTTTGCATGCATGTATGTTCAGGAATATTGGCCTGCAACTTTTTCTTTCTTGCTTTTATCTGATTTTTGCTTTAGAGTAATGTTAGTTTGCTAGAATATGTTTGGAAGAGTTTCTTTATTTTTCTTTTGTAAAAGAGTTCTTTCCTGGGTAATAGTAGTTTTCTTTAAATGTTTGGTAGAACTGAGCATCATGAGGGGCCAGCCAGATAGCTCAGCAGACTAAAGCATCTGCTTAAGGCAGATGCATGGACTGGAGTTTGCTCCCTGGTGTGCTGTGCTAGCCCTACCCTTGGGGCATGCTGAGCCAATGATTGAGACTGGGTGTGGTGGTGCAGGCCTGTAATCCTAACGCTTTGAAGGCTGAAAACAGGAGGATCACTGAGTCGGATCACACAGTGAGACACTGTAGGTCCTGTACTAAAAACACTAAAAGAAGACATCATCAACAAGTCCTAGGGTTTTCTTTGATGGCAACTATTGGCTACTGATCACTGTTAGGTGAGGTCTTACACAGGTCTTACACAGACAGCCTGCATCTTGGTCTCTATTTCCTTTCATTCCCCCTGGCAATATTTCTTTGTGGTTAAGTGATTAATTTTAGTTTTCCTGTGAGAAAGTTTTGCTGTGTGGCTGACAATAAACACCTTTTGATTGGAGCAAACTATTTTGAAATGGTAACATCTCGTTGTGAATATAAGGACAGAAAAAGAAAGACAACTAATAAATAACTCTACAGGTGTACTTCACTCCTTAACATTTTGAACTTTAGATGTTCTATTTTAAATCCTTTTAGATTGTTTCTTAAATATTAATTATTGAAACTGTTTTTTTCAGTCTTCATACCAATGCTATGAGTGGTTTGCTCTCTGTAGCGGCCTGTCAAGTTACTTGTATGCAGTGTTTTATACCTCTGATGTTTTCTTCTTGCACACTATGATATATCTCAGGTTGTACTTAGTTTACTTAAATCTGGTGCCTTTTGGCAGGCCTATGTCTGGGTATTTGCATCTTCTAGATTTGGGTAGTTTTCTGTAATTACATCTCTGAATAATCTTTCTACTCCTTTGTCATTTTCAAGTCTGTCCTGAGTTTCAGTAACTTAGATATTTGCTCTTTAATTCTGTCCCGATGTTTCTTTTCAATACTCTTTACTGTCTTTTCTCCTCTGGTTGCATTTTTTTTTTTTTTTTGAATACTGTTTCTTTAAGCTTATTCTTTCTTTATCTGTTCCTTTCTACTACTGATGCTGTCATTTTTATTTTATTTTGCAGGGTTGGAAATCAAACTCAGGATCTCATGCATGCTAGGCAAACATCAGCATCCTGCAACTGCAACCCCAGGCTCTCAATGATGTTATTAGTTTGATTTAGTGCAATTGTGGATGAAGGACTTGATTTTAAAATTTGTTCCCTTTCTCTGTTTTGTACTGTGTTCTTTTGTAGCTCATTAAGCTTCCCTAGGCCAGCTTTTCAAATTCTCCACTTGAGAATGCACCCATTTTGGTTTTTATATCCTTGGATTCTGGTGCCCCATTCTTACCATTAGGTGAGGTCAGGGCTTCCCGAAAGTTCTTGCAGCTTGTTGGCGTGCAGTGTCATTGTACGCCGAAGGATTAGGCATTTATTTCCTAGTCTGACTTTGTGCCTGTCTTTCCTGGAATTTTAACCATGCTTCTTTTTTTTTTTTTGCGGCACCTGTATTCTTTCTATTTCAAACCTGGAGGATGCCTTTTAAGGTTTGTCCTGATTTGGATTTGGGTGCGTTGTTGGTGTTTCACCACGAGAGGGCGCAAATTTGTCCCAAATCAACAGTACTGCTGAACACGTTCTGCCAAGGTGGACTATCCCCACGAGCCTCAAGCTTGTGCTGGGGCAGGACTCAGGGTTTTGTTCACAGCCAGTGGCAGCGACTGTGAATGACGCATCCGTGCAACGATAGTTTTCATTCCTGAGTTTTGCTTTTGGGGGGCCTGGCTAAGTTACCTGGTAACACTTTAATTCTTTTTAGATACAGCTTTTTCATTTTTTAAAAAAAATTTTTTATTTTAGTACAGGGTGTACACAGAATAGGGTCTCACTACACAGAATGAACTCACAGTTATCCTCCTGCTTTCAGCCAGGATTACAGGCATGTGCCACCACCCCCAGTGTCGTTAGCCCTCTCAGTGTGCCTCGCCTCGGGGTAGGGCCGGCACTGTACTCTGGGGATCGAACCCCATCCCTGTGCCTGCCTAAGCTGGGGCTTTGGTCCGCTGAGCTATGTGGCTGGCCCATGTCTCTCCTTTTCAGATAGTCTTTTCACCTTGCACGGTTACCCTATGCACAGGGCCGAATTAGGGCTGGGCTGAACACTGAGTGGGGGCTGTCTGCAGATCTCTACAACTCTCTGCCTCCAGGTACTCTGCCTGTGATTTCAGCTGCCTTGACCACCCTGGATAGCAGGGCAGGGCGACTTCTGGGTTTGCCCTATCTGTACTACAGTTGGAAGAAAACCCCAATAAGCACATTGGGGAGACCATGGGCCTCACCTGGCTTGCTTTCCCCTCTTAGAGGTCACTGTGTTATGCTTCCCAATGTTCAGTGTCTAAAAACACATCGTTAATTACGTTTTGTTTGCATTTCCTTGGCTACACCAGGACGTTTACATCATTCACTGGATGCCTGACTTCATGCCTGTCTCGAGGCATTGTCTCCTTGTTGTTGTAAACTCGGGGCACAGTAGTGATAGAGCAGGGCCTTCAGCTGACATTAGATACCTCTGAGCTGTGCCCTGGCTTCATTCTCAGACTTCTTGGGGATGACGCCCACAATGTCATGTTTAAGGTCTTCCAGATTAAATCCAGCAGACAAGAGTGGCCACTTCTGGCCCAGCGGGATGGTTCAGTGGTCTAAAGCGCCTGCTTGGGGAAGCTTGGGCGGCTTCAGTGACCTCAGTTCGATCCCCGACACCACATGCTGCGCCAGCCAGCCCTGCCCTCGGGGTGGGCTGAGCCGGTCATAAAAATGAGTGAATAAACAAACAAATGTTCTGAAACAAGAAAAAAAAAAAAAAAAAAGTGGCCACTTCGTGTTCCTCAAGCAATGACTTCAGCAGGAATCTAATTGCCTGTCATCAACTGTGTTAATTCCAAGCCTGTCCCTGAGTCACTTAGTGTTGTCAGAGATGACATTAACCTGAGACATGACTAAAAGCAGGCGCAGAAAAGATTGGGAGACCAAAGTCAAGAATAATAATGCTATGGGCAAATCAACATATTCTGACAGCTATAGTCTCCGTGGGGTCTGGGTTCATAGCCTTTCTCTAGCTTCTCAGGCTGCCCTTTGGTCTTCGTACGAGGACTTGCTGTCACACAGTCAGCTGTTCCTCCCGAAAGTGGGCCATAGAGATGTTGTCTTAATTACTCTTTTCTCGTCGCTGGGACAAACACCCGACATTCAAAATGAGGGAAGGAAAAGTCTGTTTAGCTCACAGTTACTGGAGGTTTCAGTCCCTATTCAGCTGGCTCCAAGGCAGAGTGGCACATGGCAGCCTTTCATGTTGGGAGCTAAGAGCAAGAGAGCAGGTAAGAGCGCAGCAGCTCCAGCAGCTAACTTCTCTTCCTTTCTTACACTGAAATGCAAATCACTTGCCCCAGGGGAGATGCAGCACCCACACTCACAATAATCAGTTATAAATTCCAGAAGCCGCCCCATCACTACATGAGGCTTTGGGGGGACACCTACACACAAACCATAACAGATGGGCTAATCACTTAGGGTCATCTTGATGTTTCCATTATAAAAGCAGCTACGAGGATTTAGCTGCTCTTTGGATATCAGTGTTTGAAATTCTGTGATTCTGTTGAACCTGGGGCACTCCAACTAGACCCTCGCTTTCTGCTTAAGCTGTTTACTTCATGTAGTCACTGAAATCAGGAGCTCAGCATTAGCTTGCTTATTTATTTTTATTTTTTTTTTTAGCGGGACCGGGTTCAAACTCACAACCTTGCACTTGCCAGGCAGGCACTTGTGCCACGGAGCTATCCCCCCAGCAACTATTCCCCCAGCCGATGCAATGCAACTTAACCCTCTTGTCTCCTTCTCTTTCTCGATCCCCTCACCACATTCTTCATTCCTTTCTGCTTTTCAAAAGCTCTGTCTTCCTGTTTTCTAATGCTGTCTTTCACTTTGCTCCTTATTTATATTTTGGATTCCTCATGTAAGAGAAACCATGCAATTTTGTAAATTTTACATGAGTTGAAATTTTACTGTTCAGATTCATCAGGAAATGGATCTGACTTGCAATTTGTCATAGCACCAATTTAAGTGATGACTGATGAAATGGAAGCTTCTGTACTTCCATTTTATTCTGAACTTCCCTTTAAAAAATGTTTACTCTTTGCATTCCTAGTTCAGCCTCATCTATGCCAAGTGAATTCATGTTTCCCATGTTTATGCCAAACTAAGCAAATCTTTTCAAACAGGTATGCAAGCCAGCTCCTGTGCATGGGCTTGGCTGGGAAGGCGCTTGTTTTGGTGGCCACCTGAGCTGGCTGGCCCATGTGAGCTGCGTGGCCCCAAGGGCCCTTTGCCAGGGGCTCCTGTAGTACAGCTGTGATCCCATGAAGAAGAAAACAGCAGCAACGTGGCCAGCTCCTGCTAACTGCTGAACAGTGTCCAGCAGGGCTTCTGCCTCCTGCTTCCCTACCCAGAATTCAGAGCAAAGGAAGAGGATGGATTTGGAGCCCACAGTGTGCATCCCTCCTTGGGCTCAAGCATGTACAAGCTGTGATGTTGAGGATGGTCTCTGATCTCTCTGAGCTTGTTCTTAACTATACATGTAGAGCTCTGACTCCTACTTGGTGGTACTGTTCTGAGGATTAATTGATAGAACCTTTCCCCCCCTTTGTTATCTATGCTATTTATAAAATTTTTCACAGATGTAAAATTTTATTAGTACATATTTGCAATTCATGCAGTTTACAGTTACCTAGGAGTGGTTACATAAACATGCCATAGCTTGTTTCTTTTTCTTAATTGCCCTTTGCCCCCTCTAATATCCCTGCTCCATCTTTTCATTCTTACTGGTATCACTCATCTGAGCTCCTGTTCTTGCATATGACGTTTGCACTAATCGGGACTGTTAGGCTTCTGAACATGACGCAAACTTATTTTACTGATTCCCCTTCCCTTCCTGCCTCTTAAGGCTTTTTTCTCTTGAACCACTTGCCAACTTTCACAAGAGATCCATCTGCTCGCCCCTTCTATCCATCCTTATTCTCTTTGTTTGTGCATTGCCTCACTCAAATGAGAGATACCATATGATATTAATTTTGTATGTCTGGTTTATTTCACTCAATATTATATTTTTTGGATATATCTATCTTCCTACGAATGTCCCAAATGTGTCATTCTTTATAGCTGAGTAGTATTCAATTATATATACATACATTTTATTTACCCAATCTTTTGTTAATGGGTATACAGGCTATTTCCAGTATTTATTATAAATTGTGCTGCTATCACATTAGTATGCATGCATTGCTGTTTTACAATGTCTTAAGCTCTTTGGGGAAGATTTCTAGGAGGGGGATTACTGGGTCATAAAGAATTTCTAATTTCAATTTTTTTTTGGAAATTTCTGTGTTGATTTACATAATAGTTTTACTAGTTTACATTCCCACCAATAGATGCAGGAGGGTTTCTTTTGCACCACAACCCCAACCAACCTGCCTGTTATTGTCTGACCTGCTAATGATTGCCATTTTTCCAGGAGTAACATGGAATCTTAACATTGTTTTTAGTTTGCATTTCTCTAATGGACAGACATGTTAAATTTTTTTCATATATGTGTTGATCATTTGTATTTCTTCCACTGTGAACTATCTGTGCATTTCTCTTGCTGAATTTTTGACTTGGGCTTTAATTTTAGGAAGTTTAATTCTTTGAGTGCATTATATATTCTAGACATTAGTCCTCTGAGGAGTAGCTGGCAAAAATTTCCCCTCATCGTGTAGGTTGGCTATTTATTCTATTAATTGATTTCTTTACTGTAAAGAAGCTTTTTAGTCTGATATAATCCCATATGTTGATTCTTGCTGACATTTTTTGTGTAATTGAGATTCCATTTAGAAAATTGTTTCCTACACCCACGTCTTCCAAGTGTTTTACTTATTCTGTCTTCCAGTAGGTTTAACGTTTTAATGTTCAGATCTTTGAATCATTTTGATTTCAATTTAGTGTATGTGAGAAATAAAGGTCCAGTTTCAATCTTCTGCCCATAGACAACCAGCTTTCCCAGGCCAGATTTTCTCCAACATATGCTTTTGGCCCTTTTGTTGACTGTGTCTCAGGCAGGTTTCTTATCCTCAATTCTAGTCCATTGATTCATGTGTTTCTGTTCCAGTACCACACTGTTGTCATCATTATTGCTTTGTAGTATAGTTTTAAGTCAAGTATTGCTTGCTATGCCTCTGACGATGCTCTTATTGTTCAAAATTATTTTTGTTATTCTGGGTCTCTTGTTTCAAATGAATTCTAAGACTTTTTCTAGATCTGTAAAGTATTATACTAGTATGTTGATTATGACTGTTGAATCTGTACAACAGTTTTGAGAATGTGGCCATTTTTACAGTATTTCTTCTGTTTATCTGGGAACAGGGGATATCTAATGTTTTCTTAGTCTTCTTTTTTCAGAAGGCTCTAGTTTTCCTTATAAAGATTTTTCACTGCCTCTTGACTAGGTTAATTTCTAGGTATTCATTTTTCTTGAAGCTACTGTGAAATGGCATCATTTTATGGTGTCTTATCCCATTCATTGTTTGTGCAAACAAATGTTAATGATTTTTGTGTGTTCATCTTTTATCCTGTTACATTGATGAATTTTTTTTTTTTTTTGCAGAACTGGGGTTCAAACTCACAACCTTGCACTTGCCAGTGCAGGCACCTGGGCCACAGAGCTATCTCCCCAGCCCCATTGATGAAATTTTTAATTCTAAATTTTTTTGGTGGAGTTGTTTGGGTCTTCCATGTAGAGTATTATGTCATCTGCAAATAATAATTTGACTACTTCTTTTCCCT
Organism: Myocastor coypus; assembly: GCA_004027025.1. Lineage (NCBI taxonomy): Eukaryota > Metazoa > Chordata > Mammalia > Rodentia > Myocastoridae > Myocastor > Myocastor coypus. Next base: position 8,630 of record PVJA010054743.1, read on the forward strand.
GTACATATCTGTTTTAGTTACTTTTCTCTCATTGCTGGGACAAATACCCGACAAGTAGAGGACCTCTCCAAACATTTCCAATCTCTGCTCTTAAGTCATTCTTCACAACCAGGCTTCAAGCCAGTGTTCTGGTCTGAGCTTTGACCAGAATCTCCACTACAGAACAGCTGAAGCTTTTCCAGTGCTTTGTTTGTAGCTGATATCTCTGAACCTTTCCTATATCTTCCTATAAGCCATTCTCAAAAGCTTGTAATTCACATGGTCAGGTTAGTCAGAGCAATGACTCCACTTCTCTGGTACCAAATTCCGTTTTAGTTACTTTTCTCTCCTTCTCAAAATGAAGGAAGGAAAGGTTTCTTTAGCTCACAGGTATTGGAGGTTTCAGTCCATATTTGGCTGGCCCAAGGCTGAGTGGACAGAGAGCATCCAGTTCATGGCAGTGGAACAGCAACAACGGTGACAGAGGCAGCCAACCAAACAGGGCAGCAGAGCAACAGCGCAAGCCTATCTCTCTGTCTCTCTTTTTAAATTACATCAGGCTCTCTGCCTCAGCCTATCTGCATTAGGCTACACCCATAATTCCAGAAGTACTTAAAACACATAATCCCAGGGATCATGGATCAAGTCTCAAACTCTAGATCAGTACTAAACCACATAATCCCAGTGGATCATGGATCAAGCTCCATCTATAGAAATCCTACTCATGACTGCATGAGGCTGTAGAGGGACAACTAGACATAAACCATAACAATATCCTTTATATTTTGCTCTCTTACCTGATTGCTCTGGCTAATGCTTCAAGTACTATGCTGCATAGAAGAGGTGACAGTGAAATCTTTGTCTTATTCCTAATTTTTGAGGGAATGCTTTTAGTTTTTACCTACTTACTATGATGCTGAATGTTGATTTGTTAACATATAGCATTTATTATATTTCTTTTATACATATTTTCTTCAGGATTTTCATCTTGAAAAGGTGTTGGATTTTATTGAAAGCCTTTTCTACATTTATTGATATGACCACATGGTTTTGACCTTGCTTCCATTTATGTGGTGTATAACATTTATTGATTTACATATGTTGAACCAGCCTTGCATCTTTGAGATGAAACTTACTTGAGCATGATATATGTGAATATGCTGCATTCTATTTACTAATATCTTACTGATGGTTTTTATACCTATGTTCATTAAGGAGATTAATCTATAGTTTTCTCTTTTTAGTTGGGTCTATATCTGATTTTGGGTTCAGGGTGATCCTGGTTCCATAAATGAGTTTGGGAGCACTCCATCCCTTTCAGTTTCTTTGAAGAGCTTGTAGCGTATTAGTGATATAAGATCTTTAAAGTTTTTATAGAATTCATCAATGAGTCCATTAGATCCTAGGTTTTTTCTTAGTTGGCAGTTTATTATTTTGTTAATTTGATTGCTTGTTATTGGGTTGTTACACATATTTATGTCTTCTTGGATCTTAGTAGTTTAGTAGTATGTCTCTAGGAATCAAATATTCAAATTTTGCTAATTTGTTGGAATATAATTTTTCAAAGCAGCTACTACCTTCTGGATTTCTACAGTCAGTGTCATGATTTTATCATGTTTACTTCTAATTGCATTAATGTTAGTCTTTTTTCTTTCTCTTGATAAACCTGGATCTTTTATGTATTCATTCAAACAACTAGTCTTTGTTATTTTAACCATTTTTAAGCTTAATTTCATTGATATCCACTTGATCGTTATAATTTCTCTAAATTTTGGTTTGGGTCTTGTTTGTTGTTCTCAAATGCCTTACATTTTCTCACAAAGTTGAGTGTTTGAACTTTCTGTTTTCCTAATGTGAGCATTGATTTCGATAAATTTTCCTCTTGGAACTGTAGTTTTAGCAAGTTGTACCATCATTGTCACTAATTTTCAAGAAATCGCTCATTTCTTCTTTGACACATTGGTCGTTTAGGAGCATACTATTAACTTTCCAGGAGTTTTGCCTTTTCTAAAATTTCTTCTGTCACTCATTTCTATTTGCATCATATAGCAGTCTGGCAGTATAGATGGGGGAGTTTCTGTTCTTTTATACTTGAGCAGGTTTTGTGACCTTTGTGATCACATCTACTATGCAGTATTTATTGGAAAAAGCACAATGGTCTTCTGAAAATAATGTATACTATGTAGAGAGATGGAATAATCTATAGATCCATTAAGTCTGTATGTTTACTGGTGTTTGTGGTTCAGCTCTGAATTTTCTTTGTTGTTTAGTTGATCTCTCTTGTGAAAGTGAGATGGTAAAATTACTTAGTATGATTGTGTTAATGTTTATTTGATCAGCAATTTTTGTTTTATGAAGACAGGTGCTCTAGTCTTCTATGTTTATCAATATTATCTCTTCTTATTGGACTATTCCCTTAACTATTATGTATTGACTTTGTCTCTTCTTGTATTAGTTACTTTTTGCTCATTGCTGGGACAAATACCCGACACTCAAAATGAAGGAAGGAAAGGTTTATTTAGCTCACAGTTCGTAGAGGTTTCAGTCCATATTCAGCTAGTCCAAGGCTGAGTGGAGCAGGGTGGAGAGCATCCAGTTCATGGAGGCAGAACAGCAGCAAAATGGCAGCAGAGGCAGCCAGTCAATCAGGGCAGCAGAGCAGCAGCAACAGCTAGAGCTCCAGTCTGTCTCTCTGTCTCTCTTTATATTACATTCATGCTCTCTGCCTTAGCTCCCGCCATAGGCTACACCCATAATCCC
>PVJA010054744.1:0-11450 GCA_004027025.1 Myocastor coypus
AAAAAAAAAAAAAAAAAAAAAAAAAAAAAAAAAAAAAAAAAAAAAAAAAAAAAAAAAAAAAAAAAAAAAAAAAAAAAAAAAAAAAAAAAAAAAAAAAAAAAAAAAAAAAAAAAAAAAAAAAAAAAAAAAAAAAAAAAAAAAACCCAAAAAACCAAAAACCAACCCAAAACAAAAATATCATACCACAGTGATATATGCACACCCATGTGTATAATAGCCTTTATTTATTTATCTCTTTTTTTTGTGATACCAGGAATTAGACCCTGTGCTTGCCAGGCAGGCACTTATTCTACTGAGCTACCTCCCCAGTCCCAACAGCAAACTTTAATTAATTTATTATTATTATTATTATTATTATTATTATTATTATTATTATTTTGTATTTTATAGGTCTACAAGGTATTCAGGGTCTCACTACTAGATCAGACTTGTAGTGACCCACCTGTTTACAGCCTCCCAAGAGCTGAGATTACAGGCACATGCCACTGTGCCCAGTCTTAACTGCTATCTCAGCTTGCCCTGGGGGTGGGGCCAGCATGGCAGGCCTGTGGACTGAACCTCGAGTCCCTGTACCTGCCTGCAGATGTTTTAATCCACTGAGCTATTTTGCTGGCCTCTACAGCAAACTTTTAATGGCTACATTTTAGAAATAACTAAAATGACCAACCAAAGAATGGGTCAAATTTTTTTATACAATGGAATATTACTTAGTTACAAAGAAGGACAAACTCAAGGCTTTTACAGAGAAATGGACACAACTTGAGACCATATTTACAAAAAAAAATAAATCACACATGTGTAAACATCATGGTTTCTCCCTAATATAAGAAGCTGAGAGAGAAAATAAAGTCCAAAATGCACAATAGATATTGTGAAATGAGAAGAAACTGCTGAAGAGAAACTGGAACAAGAGAAAGGAGAAAAGGGAAAAGAAAAAAAAATACACACACACACACACACACACACACACACACACACAAGATAGGATAGCTACACTACTAATTGCTGTTAAGAAAGGTTTGATTATTTGATCAATTTTTCTTGCGTATCCTTTGTAATTAGATCAACTACTTTGAAGATAACAGTATGCAATGCACTAAGCATTGTTACTCTCTTATAATCTTTTTTTTTTTTTTTTTTATGTATTCGCTTGTTGCAGAGTCTCATTATGCAGCTCGGACTCACAGTGATCCTCTTGCTTTCAGCCTCCCCAGTGCTAGTCTTGTGCCACCACACCTGGACTCTGGCCAGCTCCAGTGTCCTGGGGATGAAGCTGGCACAGCATGTCTTGCTAGCAATCAAACTGTGGTCTCAGAGCTTGCCTAACCTTGCCTAAGCAGGCGCTTTAGTTCACTGAGCTAGCTGACCAGCCCCATGTTTTAAAATTTTATATCACTGCTTTTATTAATATTTTTCTTTTCTTTAAAATAAAAAGTCATTTTCCTTTTTGTCGCATTGTGCCTGGAATCAAATCCAGGACCTTGTGTATGTCGGTGGACAAGGGGTCTACCACAAGACAGGCTGCCACAGCAAGGCATTCTCTTCTTCAAAATATTAATACTAATAACATTGTTGTAATTTTTTGTTCTAAGACCATGATAATAAAGTAGTATTGGTATAATTAATTGTTTACATAAAACCAATTATTACAAGGGTAAATCGACTAACTGAATATAATATGGTTCACAGAAGGAGGCTGTTAATATATAACCTGTTTTTTTTTTTTTTTTCCAGGAACCAGGGATTGAATTCAGGACCCTGAGCTTGCCTAGGCAGACACTTATTCTACATCTCCTCAGCCCCAAACTGATTTTTTTTTGCCAGACCAGAGATTGAACTCAGGTGCTCGTGTTTGACAGGCAAGCGCTTATTCTACTAAGTTATCTCCCCTGCCCCCTGATTTTTTTTTTTTAAAAAGGTCAAAAACCACTAGAGAGGGAAAGAAACTTATTTTTCATCTTATGTCCCAGAACCATCTCTCAAAAATCAGATCAGTAGTATTTGTTATCGGGAGTGCCAACTTCATAAACTTTGAAAAACTTGTAGGTCATGAACAATCAGGGAAATATAAGTTAAACATTTCCTCCTTACAATATAGTGAAAGCTGCAAGTCTGGGAAAGTTATGCAGCTAGTGGGGCTCCAGAGCTAGTGTTTATGGTAAGAGGCCCGCGCCTTCACAAACCCGTGAGATAAGTTCCTATAAGGTTAAACTTAAACATATTCTAAGATTCACTAATTCCACATTCGGTTATTAGAAACATCCCTGTTTCCTATTTACGGACTCTCCCATATTTGACCATTTTAGTTTGAACTATTTTTCAGCCAAAGGTTTTATCACTATCTTCTAATTAGAACAACTCAGTGGCCACCAACAGGACAATGGGGTAATAAATCATGGCCTACTTTTATAATGGAATATCACTCAGCAGTGAAAAAAGAATGAAATATTAGTAAATGAAACAACATGGATGAATTTCAACATTAAGTGAAAGAAGTCAGAAACACAGAAAGACAGGTAAAATTAATTCTGAGGGATAAGAGAAATTAAACAGTACTTACTATAAGGGTGGAAGTTGATCACAAGGGATTTGAGTGTATATAAAAAGAATGCAAACGAGAGAACAGAGAATAAAAAGTTCAGGTTTTTATTTTTTTTTTTCCCTTTTAAGACAGGGTCTTGCTCTATAGTTTAGGTTGGTCTTCAACTCAGGGTGATAATCTTGCTTCAGCTTCCCACGTGCTCAGTTTTAAAGAAGTGATTATACGAAGGTCAGGATTATTTTTAAAAAAACAAAAAACTAACCAAGTAACAACAACAACAAAAAAAGGCAAAAAGATAAATGGACTGGATAACCTGATAGGGTCTCTGAATGCTGCACTCAGGGTCCTAGAGAAAGTGAAATAAAAGACAGGGTGCTGGCCAGGAGTTGGGGGACCTGACATGGAGACTTAGGCGGCAGAAGAGTAACTTGTAACGTCCGTGGTGAAGTACACCTGAAAGAATGAAGCTGAAGAGAGTGACCGGCCACCAGCTCCATGGACGGCCCTGCAGACCCCGAAAGTGCAAAGAACAGTCACCCGACAGGTGGGAGACAGGCTTGTGCCAGAGCTCCCCAGGACTGACAGACGCTGAGGTGGCTGTGGTAAGAAGGGTAGCGCGGAGCAGCACATCTAGAGGGCATGGGTTCCAGAGAGTGGAGATTTTGCAGGAAAGACAAAGCAGTGGTCAGAGTAGGAGCAGTGATGACACCCGACCTCACGTCCTGGATCCACTCGGCAGTGTCAGGCTCTGCCTTGCTCTAGTGTCCTTTGTCAAGAGCAAAACACAAGCCCTACAGGGCTCTTGTCACCCACCTAACAATTTCCCTACACTGGCCTTTACTGGGGATGGGAGGCAGGAGGACCTGCTGTATACAGGCAAACCAGGAAATTTCTTTGCAACTGTGGCATTTAAGCGAGACACTTTAGAACACAGATGCCACTCACGAAGGTGTGAGGAAAAAGGTGATTTAGACAGAAGAAACATGCAAATACTTTTTCCGAGGCTGGAAAATAGAAAATTAGCGCATTTGAGAAGTGGAGAACACTACCAACTCACAGAAGTTTGGCAACGAGGAATGACAGATTCTGAAGTTAAGTTAAGATGTGGTTATTGCCTAGTTATATCCTAAAGTTTTTCTTTTCCCGTATTTTAGGGAAGGCTCTACAGGGTGTTCAGTCTCTTTACTAGATCTGACTTATAGTGATGTGCTTATTCACAGCCTCCCAAGGGCTGGGATTACAGGCACATGTCACCACGCCCAGTCTCAATTGCTATCTCAGTGTGCCCCAGGAGCGGGACTGGCACAGCAGGCCCGGGATTTGTACCTCTGGCCCCTGCACCTGTTTGCAGGCACTTTAATCCACTGAGCTGTCTGCCTGGCCCTTACTCTAAAGTTACTGTGTATGCGCAATACGGGGGATTGAAGTGGGGCCATTCTGCTACTGAACTCTAGCCCAGCCCATTCAGTGAACTGACTAATTCACCAAGATGGTCCTGGGAGCGAGCGAGGGGCTTCTCTATCACTGTGCCACAGAACCAGCTCTTGCAAGTCACTAAATTCAAATGGCAATGAGAACAGAACACAGGGCGCTCCCACTGAGCTACCCCTGAAACCTTTCAAACAGTTTTTAAAATTCGGAGACAAATTCTTGCTAAATTGCACATGCTTGCAAACTGGGGAGCATCCTGCCTCAGCTTCCAAGAGCGATGGGACCACAGGTGCCTGTGTCAAGGCCTGGTAAGAAAGTCATGCTTGACAGCACATTAACGTTACTATCATTCTACGTTGATCGGTAGTGCCCCTGTTCTCTGGGCTAAAATGTACACATTGTCAGGACCACGTAATATAAAGGCTGTCCAAGTTGAGTCAGATTGAACAACACAACTTGGCTGATAAGCAGACTTTTCTATTCCCAAACTCAATGACATGTCCAATGCTAAGGAGTTTATCAATCAGTTATAGTGATCATTACTATTGCTCCTTCTGCTGCCAGTTTCTTTTGTACTACTGTGCTAGGCACCCTGATAAGTGCTGTGGGAAGAAAAGGAACTGTTGATAAAAATGAGAGGGCTGGGAGACAGCTGGGTGGGCTAAATGCTTGTCTGGCAAGTACAAAGACCTGGGTACGATCCCCAGTACCCAGCTATGGAGCGAGACCCTGTACCAAATAAATGAAAATAAAAAAGATTTAAAAAATATAAAATGAGAAAGACGTTCTTTATCACCACAGAAGTCAGAGCCGGACAAGTATGTTGTCACTTCCCTGATCCTGGAAGCAGCCTCTTCCACAAAAGACAGGTCTGCCCTCACACCTTCAGCAAGGCCTTTGCAACTTGCGCCATTGGGCCTCATGAGACATAGAATGCCCTGCCTCACAGTGAGTACCTCACCGAGCGACCACCACAGGCCAGCAGTCTGCGCCATTTTCCCAGAAATATAACATATTTTTTCATTTTTGAGATAGTCCTTAACCTCAGACCTGCCCGCCCGCCATCCCGATCCAGCAGCGCGTTGGCCAGCCCACCTAGACCTCAGACCCCGCCCGCCATTCTGACCTGGCTGCGCAGCAGCTCCAGCCCTCGTCCGTCCTGATTCACCAACAGCCCGAGCTCCAATTCCACCCACTTTGCTGACCGGGCCTCACGACAGATACGTAAGAACTCTCTTGGCCCCTGTTCATCCCCCGACTTGACAACTGCCGGAACCCCGACTCCACCCACTGTCCCCACACGACCACCAACCCCACCAACCACCCCCATACTGCCGACCATCGTCCCGACTCATGGGGCCTCGTGGCAGCCAGCCGCCTGAGCTCTGACTCGCAGCCAGGAGCCTCTGGAGGGGCACGTGCTTGGTGAATCCAGACCCAAATTTCCATAGTGTTAACTGCATAAGTCCATCAAAGTACAGATGACACTGCTATGAAAAAGGATAAAGACAAGAGCAAGATCCAATCTCAGGTCCTGAGTCCACCCAAAACAAATACAGGAGACATTAACATGGAAGAAAAAGGGAATCGTGCAGATGAAATCTCTGAATTGGTAGCATCTGTGGTAGACAGACAAGTAGAGAAATGTATACAGCAACTCAGATCAGAGATAACATCTAAAGTAAAAAAAAAGAAATGCATGAATTAATAGACTCTGAAGTGGAAAAACAATTGCAGAAACATATAGAGGAAACCAGAGCAGAAATAACCTCTGAAGTTAAAAAAGACCTCTCTAAATTAATAGCATCTAAAGTAGGTGAACAACTACAGAAAGGTAGAGAGGAGAACAAAGCAGAAGTAATCTCTGAACTAGAGAAAGGATAACTATAATGACAGACTTCAATACTACTAAAGAGGACATTGATAAAAAATTAGAGAATAGAAAAATGATGGATTCTGATTGAGCAATATAGGAAAGAAATAGATCGCATGAAACAGTTTCAAAGAGACATATAAGAAAATAAAATCTCAATCTCAAGTTGGCAAAACCGTATGAATGCAAGTGAAGATAGAGTTTCACATCTTGAAGACACAGTTGCAGCTAGTGAAAAGGTAAGAAAGGATCTCTTAAAAACAACCAGGATGCAGGGAAAACATAATTCAACATCTGCAAGATGATGCAAAAATGAACAACGTGAGGGTAACAGGAATCAATGAGAAAGAAGGAGTCGACACAAATGATATAAAAAGAATATGGGCAGAAGTAATAGCAGAAAACTTCCCAAATATGAGAAAACAATTGGACATTCAGTAACTGAAGCACACAGAACCCCAAATAACATCAAACCGACTAAAAACACACCCAGACATATAATAGTCAAGATCCCAGAAATTGAGCAGAAGAATAATATACTAAAAGCCGCTGGAGAAAAGAAACATCACATTTAGAGGAAAACCCATCAGAATAACAGCAGATTTCTCTTCACAAACCATCAAGTCAAGAAAAGCACAGAGCAGAGTGCTTCAAGTCCTCCATGAAAACAAATTTCAGCCCAGACTGCTATTTCAAGTATGAGGGAGAAGTGAAATACTTCCATGACAAGGAACAGCTGAAGAATTTCATGATGTCAAAGCCAACCCTACACAATATACTAAAAAATGCTTTAGAGAGGGACCAAAACAACTCAAACTCAAGAAATGAGGACAGAAAGATCCCACCAAATAGGATACTCAATTAAACACAGGAGAAAAAGGAGTAAACAGTAGTAACTAAAAGTCGTGTCAATTATAAGTCAATACATTTCAATTATAACCATCAATGTAAATGGACTCAATTCTACAATTAAAAGAAATAGACTGGCAGAGTGGATAAGGAAGCAAAATCCAACAACATGCTGTATACAAGAAACACACTTAACTCATAAAGAAACTCATAGGCTAAAAGTTAAAGGATGGAAAATAATACTATATGCTCCAGCACCTCGAAAAAATAAAAGGAAGGGGTAGCAATTCTGAACTTCAAACCAAGATTGATCAAATAAAATAAAGAAGAAGGCCACTACATACTGGTTAGGGGAAAAATTCAAGAGGAAGAGGTGACACTCATAAATATGTATGCACTCTGCACAGGAGCAGCAAGTTATATAAGGCAAACCTTAATGGACATGAAAAATCTAATATCCAATACCACAATCTTAACAGGAGACCTTAACACCCCCTTATCTGAAAAAGATAGGTCAATCAGACAAAAAATTAGCAAAGAAGTAGCAGAACTGAACCAGAATTTGGAACAACTGGAATTAGAGGACATACACAGAGTGCTCCACCCAAACACTTCAGAATACATGTTTTTTTTCAGCTGCACATGGGACATTTTCTAAAATAGACCACATATTAGTCCATAGGTCATGCTTAAGTATACGCAAGAAAACAGAAAGTATCCCATGCATATTATCTGACCAAAGTGCAATGAAACTGGAAATAAATGACAAAAGAAACCACAAGAACTCCAGAAATACATGGAAATTAAACAACACTCTTCTCAACCATCAGTGGGTTACAGATGAAACTAAACAAGAAATTAAACAATATCTAGAATTTAAGGAAAATTCAAACACAACCTACAGGAATTCATGGGATGCAATGAAAGCAGTTTTTTTTTTTTTTTTTTTTTTTTTGTCTTTTTGAGACAGGGTCTCACTATGCAATTCAGGCTGGCCTTGAGCTCACTTTTGTAGCCCAGGCTGGTCTCGAACTCACACCGATCCTCCTGCCTCAGCCTTGAAAGCAGTTCTTAGAGGGAAATTTATAGCTCTGAACTCACACATTAAGAAACCACAATGGGAACAAGTAAACACTCTCATGGAGCACCTAAACCAACTAGAAATTGAAGAGAAAACGAAATCCAAAGCCCAAAGATGGGAGGAAATTATAAATATTACAGCAGAAATTAATTCAACTGAGACAAAGAAAGCAATACAAAGAGTTAATAAATCAAAAAGCTGGTTCTTTGACAGATTAAATAAAATTGATAAGCCCCTAGCTAACTTCATCAAAAAGAGGACAGAAACGAATCAAATTCAGGCAATAAGGAATGAAAAGGGTGAAATTACCACAGACCCAGGAGAGATTCAGAGGATCATAAATAGCTACTTTTGAGAATCTTTACTCTCACAGAATTGAAGACACAGATGAAATGGACAGATTCCTGGAAAAGTACAAGTTAACCAAACTGAATCAAGAAGATATAAGAACTCTCAATCACCAAATAACAGCCAATGAAATACAAAATGTAATAAAAAGCCTACCAACAAACAAAAGTTCGGGACCTGATGGATTTACCACTGAATTCTTTTTTTTTTTTTTTTTTTTTTTTTTTTTTTTTTTTTTGTCTTTTTTGAGACAGGGTCTTGCTATGCAGTTGAGGCTAGCCTTGAGCTCACTTTTGTAGCCCAGGCTGGTCTCAAACTCGCACCAATCCTCCTGCCTCAGCCTCCCGAGTGCTGGGATTACAGGCGTGAGCCACCACGCCCGGCACTACCACTGAATTCTATAAGAAATTTATAGAAGACATAATCCCAACACTCCTCAAACTCTTCAAGGAAATTGAAAAGGAAGCAATCCTTTCAAAATCTGGAAGCAAGTATTACACTGATACCAAAACCAGACAGAGATTCAACTAAAAAAGAAAACTACAGGCCAATTTCTCTGATGAACATAGATGAAAAAATCCTCAATAAAATCCTTGCCATGAGAATACAACAAATCATCAAGAAGATTATACACCATGACCAGGTAGGATTCATCCCAGGGATGCAAGGATGGTTCAATATATGCAAATCTATAAATGCAATACACTATATCAATGGAGCCAAACCCAAAAATCACATGATCATCTTAATTGATACAGAAAAGGCCTTTGACAAAGTCCAACACTCATTCATGTTCAAAGTTGTACAGAAAATTGGAATAGAGGGCCTTTACTTCAACCTGATAAAATCCATCTATGACAGTCCAACAGCTAACGTAATTCTAAATGGGGAAAAACAAGTCTTTTAGTCTCAAATCTGGTACAAGAGACAGACCTTGCTGCATAGTCTGGGCTGACCTCCATCTCACGAACTCTGCCTCCTCAGTCTCCTGAGAGCTGGGCTTACATGTCTGCACTGACATATCTGGCTTCCTTTTATCTATTCCATGAGTACTCTTTCTTTTCTTTTCTTTCTTTTTTTTTTTTTCATAAGTACTCTTTCATTCTTTATGGTCACCTTCAAAATGCCATCATTCTCACAAGCTGATAATGCGACTATTCTATGTTTCATGTTCATGCTGGAATTAATTTCATTGATTCTCTAGGTAATTTTTTCTGTTGTAAGAATAGTTACCCTTTTTAAAAAATTTATTTTATCTTTTTTCTTGTTTGAGAACTTTTGTTTGTTTATTTATTTTTATGGCCGGCTTAGACTGCCCTGAGGGCAGGGCTGAGGCAGCATGCGGTGCCAGGGATCGAACCTTGGTCCCTGCAGCTGCCTAAGCTCTCCTAAGCAGGCGCTTTAGACCACTGAGCCATCCTGCCAGGCCTCCAGTTACCCTTTTTAATGGTAGACTTTAGAGACTCCTCCAAAGTGCTTGCCCTTCGTCTGTCACTGGCAGTCTTTCCTCCTCTTTGGGTAAGTTTTCTAATCTGGCTTTATCTTCCTTATTCTGCTGGCTGGTCCTTGGTCATGTCACCCGCACTTTAAAAAAATTTTTAATGTATTTGGTATAGGGTCTCACTACGCAGCTTGGACTTGTAGCGATCCTCCTGTTTTCAGTGCCCCAGTGCTGGGATTATAGGCACGTGCCACCATGCTCAGACTCAGCAGCCAGCTCAGGGCACCTGGGGTGGGGCCAGGGTGGCTGTGATCACCTGCACTTTTGTGTGTTCACATTACAGCACTCTAGAGTTATTCGAAGTCTCTTTTTGGTCTCTTTAAAAATTGTGTTTTTCTTCATAAGGTTGCTGTTAAACCAGATTGCTATTTCCTGAAGTATGAAAAAATAAAAAATTCTTCTCCAAGCATAATGCTGACTCACTGATCCTCAATTAGGTATGCATATTGAATGAATAAATCCCTGATCATTTATTTGTCTGAAGGGAAATCTGAACAGTGGACTGAAAACAGTATAGGAGAAAAGTATGTTTATTTCTTTTCTGTGTGTATGTTAAGGGGTAAAATTGCTTGGTCTACAAAGTAGCATATTAGAAAGTCCTTTCAGGATGTATTCTACCTATGAACGATATTAAAAAGCATAAGAGCCGGGCCTGGTGGCGCACGCCTGTAATCCCAGCACTCGGGAGGCTGAGGCAGGAGAATTGGTGCAAGTTCGAGACCAGCCTGGGCTACAAAAGTGAGCTCAAGGCCATCCTGAACTGCATATCGAGACCCTGTCTCAAAAAGACAAAAAAAAAAAAAAAAAGCATAGGGACACTGTATAAGAGAGAGGGGAAACTGTGGCTCAGACTCCCAGGAGCAATAAGAGAAAGTGTCATGATGTCCGTTATGTAATAGGTCCAAAAGAAACCAGTGCCTCTGGGTGCAGGAAGATATAAGCACAAAATCTCTGCAGGGAAATAAAAGAGAATATTGAACAACTACTGTGAGAGAACAGAAACCTGGTCAATGTGATAGAAGCATATAATGCAAGAAAAAACATTTGTTAGTTGTCAAGAAGGAAGTAAATAAGAAAATAAATGTGTGATTTTAAAGTAAATAATGGAAATAAACAGCATTTGATGCTGGGAACATTTTCCTTTGAATACTGCTGGGTATACACACTGACAATGTCAAAATACAACTGGCAAATAGCAGAAGGATACTGCCTCCACCTGAAGAAAAGCTACTTTAAAAAATTCCATGACTCCAATCCAAGCAGGCAGCATTAACTTGAAAATCTATAATCACCTTAACTGGATACCAGTTATGTATCTTCTACAAGCTATAGGATTCAAAGGATGGGCGAATTGCAGAAATATAGAGAGAAACAAAAATCAAAATAAGCTACATTAAATAATTTCAACTCTGTTGGACAAAGAAAGAGTTAAAGAGAAATGTAATGTCAGGAAAAGAAAAATACCAGTAAACAATTCTGCGTCCCCAGATGAGATCTGTAGCATATGCCCTGTGATGTAGTTAATAAACACCTGGGATTTTCTGCTATTCATATATGGCAGGGACGTGGGTAAAACAGCAAAGACAACAACAATAAGTCACACAGCTGCCTTGTCTTAAAAAACTAATAATCAAAAAAATCTTATAAAATGTTAGGCAGTGCCGGGTGTGGTGGCGCACGCCTGTAATCCCAGCACTCGGGAGGCTGAGACAGGAGGATCAGTGCGAGTTCAAGACCAGCCTGGGCTACAAAAGTGAGCTCAAGGCCAGCCTCAACTGCGTAGCGAGACCCTGTCTCAAAAAAAGCCAAAAAAAAAAAAAAAAAA
>PVJA010054745.1:0-11475 GCA_004027025.1 Myocastor coypus
GTGGCACACTGCAACTGCAAAACCTTTGACTGTGTATGTATCTGCTTCCTCTTAGTCCAAAGAGAAGTAAATTCTTTCCTTTTTTTCTCTCTTTTTTCTATGCAACATCAATAGGGAGGTGGGTCATGCCCACACACGGCACTCTGTAGAATGATTGTGAGGACAATATGCAATATGTCAACTTTCAAAGAAAAGAAGGGGGAAAAGAAAAAAAAAAGTAATGTGGATTTAGAAAGGTTAATATTTAATTGTTTGATCAATCTTATATACCTATATGTATTAATCTAAACTGATCTGATGATGAAAACATGTAATATAACCATTGTTAAATTTAAACAATAAAATTATTGAAAAAAAATAAAGCAAAAATGATGAGATGAAAGCAATTATGAAACTTATAAGGAAAATAGAAGACCATTAGAAGCAAACTGAGCCTGGTGAATGAAAAGGGCCATTCTGGGCTGGTGAAAGGCTTTCATTTCTTGAGCTCATTAGTTGCCATGCAAGTGAGGTCATTTCATGGTAAATGACTGAGCTATAGCAGGAGTTGGGGATTTGTCAGTTTCAGATAATAGTATCCCATAGACTGGTTGGCCTAGACAGCAAGCGGTTAGTTCTCATTCTGGAGGCTGGAATGAGAATGAAGGAGCCTGTAGACTTGCTATCTGATTAAGGCCTTTCCTCTTGGTTTGTGGACAGCTACTGCTGTGGTCTCCATGCGTGTGTCCTCTCAAAGTTTGTATAGTGAAACCTAACTGACAAGCTCGTGGAATTAGGAGGTGAGCCCTTGAAAGATGGATCTGAATTTATTAATAGGATTAGCTCTCACTATAAAGGAGGTGTGAGGGAGCTTTTTTTTTTTTTTTTTTCCTGCCACATGGACACACATAGAACCTGCTAGAGCTGGATACGTGATGGGGGTGGAGGAAATGATATGAGATTGCTATACCAAAATGCCTTTGACAGCGCGTCTTAGTTACTTTCTCCTCATTGCTGGGACAAATACCCGACACTCAAAATGAAGGAAGGAAAGGTTTGTTTAGCTCACAATTTGTAGAGGTTTCATTTCATACTCGACTGGCTCCAAGGCAAACAACAGCAGTTCTCAGCAGTAGAAAACAATGAAGAGCAGAGGAGGAGCAACAGCTGTGCCATCCATTAAGACACTCTCTTCCAAATTCTGAGCCACTGCTCCACTGTGAAGATTGGAGCTCCTCCGAAGTGGTGTGGCTGAGAAGACCAAGCTCCTCCAGTGAGCAGTACTTCTCCAAGGAAGTGGGGCAGGACAGGGTAGGGCTGCCACAAAGTCTTCCTGAACTCCTTTTGTATACTTTTGTGCTGAGTCAGCCTGGGTTGGCCCATCTGGCCTTAGGGTGGAACCAATCACGTCCCAAGGCAGGCCTTCCGCATCCTGCAGGATGGGGCCCCCACAGCCTGGACCAGCAGAGCTGATCCAGCCAAGCGTCCTCAAGTTGACACAATATATGAACTACAACACGGGGTAATTTACACACAACAGAAATTGATTGTTCCTTTCTAAAGGCAACATCTCCAAGCACCATCACATTGAGGACTATAGTCTCTATGTATTATTTTGGTGGGTGGTACACAGCTGCAGTCATAGTGTCGAGAAGCTGAAGGACAATCACTGTGAGCTCAAGGACAGCCTGGGTTGCAAAGTGAATGCAAGGCCAGCCCAAATCATGCAGTGAAAGATAGAAGTGGAGTCTTATTTTGTAAGTGTAAAGACTTATAAGAGGACTAGAAAGAGGCAAGTTCTCTTGCTCTGTGTCCATGGTAGAAAAGTCACTTGAATCAGCACTTTTGCCCCCTCACTTGATATTTTCTCCAAAGTTGCACATTAGCAACATCACATAGCTGTTAAACATGTGTAATGGAGACCCCCCGGATGCCAACAGGCTTTTGTGGGCTGGTGGAGATGAGCCTCACTTTCTGCACCTCAAGTCTGGTAAGGGTTGTAGTAGGGGGACCTCCTCGCACAGGATGGGCTGGAGGAAAATGAGGGCTGGTAAGTGGTCATACTTGCTCACCATGGACAGAGAACATTGCCTGTGACCAGTCAACCCTAGAAGGTTGGATTCCTGCCAAGGTCAGGCTGACCTGGGTCAGCTCTCGGGAAGAGGGACAACTCCGATCATAAACACAAGGTCACTGGGAAGGGTTTGTGCAGGGTGCACACTTGCTTTCTATTGAAGTCCGAGACTGGAGTCCTCTCAGGGTCTTGTCCAGGCTAGCCTGGCAGCAGGTGGCAAGTCCATGGCTTGTGAAGCAGTTGGGGAAGAGCAAGCCCACTCGTGTGCCAGGACCACTCTTTTCTGCTGTTCTCATGATTTCCTGGCTGGGACCTGAAGACACAAATAGTCTCTTTGTAATTTAGTTTAATTTTATTATTATTTTGTCATTTCACAGCAAGCAAATTGAGAATCAGCAGAGTCAAATATTTTCCCTCAAAGTGGAGCTGAGACTCAAGCGCTACTACTCTGCTGGGATACTTGAGTGAGCTGAGATGCTTTCTCCCAACAAAGAAAGCAAAGGATGTTCTGCTCGTATTTCTCTGAGTGTTTGGACTTGCCCATGTGCAACCTTTTTTGCAAAAGCCAGAAGTTGATGACAGCTCCTAATGTCCCAGTTCTTAAGTCCTTAGTAACTCTGTTGCCAATTTCCTACTTCATTAAGACCAAAGGAATTTTTCTTTCGATGTTATGTGAATGCATTCATTTTTGATTGGGTGTGGAGAAGACTCTTGGAATATTCTAGACTGAGAGAGGGACAAGTAAAACACTGAAGTAATGAATTGAGGAAATAGACCCTCCACATCTACTGTACTGAGTTATGAGGAATAGAGAGAGACATAAGTTTGCTATTTATAATGTACCAGGAAAAAGAATATCAGAAGAAAGCTGTGTAGTTTATAGAAAATGCAGACTTCTTTAGGTTTAATGATAAAACATTAACAAACAGAAATCCAGGCCCATGAACTCCCATCTGTCAATTCTATTGCTGTTCAACTGAAGAACTGCCTCTGTACTCACTATGTAACCCAGGAGCATGCTAGGAGTTAATGACAGACAGCCCAAGAAAGCCTTGGACATTGAGACAGTGAAAGAGGGGTCATCTATGACAGACCACAGGGGTCTGAGATGGCAGTAACTCATGACATCAGCTGGCAAGTGATGAGACAGGTTGTCCATGTACAACAAAGTTACAGAGTTACCTATTTTGAAAAATGAATTGAAAGGTTTATGTACTTTTCTGGGAACAACTCCCAGAAAATAAATAATAATTCAATAATATGATTCAGAAGGCATAAGAATGCAAGAAACTTGTGAAGATGATAAGCCCCAAATGGTAGGAATTTGCGATACCCCACTATCCATCAGGTTGTAAGGAAGAGGCCATGAAGAGTCTAAGAGCTGTTAAAACAATGTTGGAAAAAAGAGAATTTCTGATCCCTTAAAGTTATTCTTGGGCAATGAAATTGAACAAGGGCTACTTCAAACTGATTTTTTTTTTTTTTATATCAGCCCCCTTGGAGAACATATTAGGATCCAGAACATTCTAGAACTACAACTCAATGGGTTTGAGATTTCCTGCTCCAAGCCCCAATACTACTTTCCTTTTCCTTTTCTGTATTACCCAGATTCTGGGGGGGGGGGGGGAAGACTGTTGGTGTGCTTTTGCATATTTCATTGGAAGCCTGCTCCTGAACTGTATCATAACTCCTAGTAACAACCCATTCCTGTGGTTCAGAGATCTTTTATAAGCCTATTTTAGGCATTTGATTATTGCCTGACTAATAATAGGGACTCGCTTTGTCAAAGAGCAGACAGGAGAATATAGTGTAAATTGTAGCGTATAATTGCTCAGTGAATGCCATTGAAAATTCCTAGTTACTGGAGTAAGAGAGTGTCTCTCTTAGGTGCTATTTTTTCATGTGATAATAATTAGGCTGTGAGAAAGCAAGCAGAGAAACCCACCCAAGAGAGCAAAGTTAGTCCAGGAAAAAAACAGAAGAAGAAAGGAGGAGAAAAAAAATCTGAAACACCTGCCTGGGAAGGGGGAGGTTCAGCAAGAGTCAGGACAATTCCTTGGGCCAAGCAGTTGGGTGCTCAGGGTCTGGACAGCTGCTGAGGAACAGCACACAGTAACTTGGAAACAAGCTGTGAACAGACGGCTTGTGTTCCCCAGTGAGAGCTCAGAAAACTTCAAACTTCCCCTAGCTTCCCCCTGGCCACACATTCACAGAGCTGAAAGTTTCTGGAATGGACTACTGGGATCCGAGTGAAGGCTTCTCTTCTCGGAGCTCCAAGACAATGTAGACGTGGGTTTCTGCAGACCATTTGTGCTTGCATAAATTTGGTAGCCAGATCTGCACAGTGAGCCTCTTGGCATAAGATTGCAAACACAAGGAGGTGAAGTAAGGTAAGCCAGGCAAGAAGAGCCCGGTTTACCCTATGTCCTCAGGCCAACCAGTGAAGGGCTTCTTAGGATAAAGGGGAGTCTCTGAGCCTGGCTTGCCAACCTCAGAAGGCAGGGACCTGGCTTGGAAAAGTCTCAGTGGGAAGAAGCCAGTGTGTTTCCTATGCACAAAAAGGCTTGTTCTCAAGGCCCTATGGCACCCCTTCCTGTTCCAATGTCCCTGGAGCTGTATCAGTCTGGAGCATCTCCTAGGAATAAGGGACATGTAAGGTCGAAAGAGTCCCTGCCTCCTCTTCCTGTTAGCTCAGAGCCAGCCAAGATCCTTGCTCACTGTGGAAAGGAGCATATGTGGAGCTCTTGGCCCGCACCTGGCCACAGAGGGCTGGTATCAGCTCAGAGGGCTGGGTCAGCGTCTGCGCAATGAGCAGCTCAAAGTAGGAGCTTTGGTGTGGGTTGACTTTCCACTGCTTCCCTAACGAGACCCTGTGACCTTGGGAAGTCCTTACATTGCTCTTGCTTCTAGTTTATCCTCTTTAAGTGAGCAAAGATGCAGGACTTACCTCATAGCTCTTGCTCAGTCCATATAAAGTACTTAGCACAGTGCCGGGGACACAGTAAGCACCTCATTAGAGGCAGATTCTTTCTATGAGCACCAATTTAGCAAGACAGTTTTGGAAGACCTACTCGATTATATTTATTAAGTCACCCAAATCAGACCTGTGATTTGGCTGAGGAGTTCAACTGGGTATAAGACTCAATTCTCAGGAAATCATTGTAAACATGAAAACACTTCATTTAGGAGGATGCTCACACAGTTAAGCCAGCTTCTTCTCTGGTCTGGCAGGAAAAACTCTGCCTCCCATTGACTGGGTGCCTCCTATAGCACAGATATTAACACACAAGCTCATATCTAAGCCTTAGGACGGTTACTCCTGGTCTTTCAGAGGAGGGAAGGACCAAGTTGGAGTCATGGGATGAGTGACTATGATCTAAGAACAAGGCGCAGGTGAGATGCTGCTGGTGGTGGTTGGGTGTGGAGGAAGCTGGAGAGTAGAAGGAATTCTCCTCAGAGCTGCCCGCTCTTGGAACCTGTATCAGAGCTGAGGAGTGGGAGGAAGAAGCCAGCTTAGCAACATCTGCCTCAGATGATTCAGATGTAGGTTGGCTCTCAGGGGAGTCAATATTGGGAGGTTGGTCCTCAATATTAACAGAGGGTGAGATCTTTAAAAGGTGACATATTGTGGGACATCATTAGGCTATTGGATGACATTACCTCCAAATGGATCAACATAGTTTTTGGAGGATGCCAATGGCCCTGTGACTCTTAGCATCATCCTGTGCTCTCTCTCTTGCACTCTGCTATGGTATGACTCAGCTAATTCATCAGAGGACAAATCAAGGCATTAGCACAATCTTGGCTTTCAGGTTCAAACTGTAAGCTAAAGGAAACTCTTTTCTTTATAAAGTATCCAATGCTGGGTACTTTTTTTTTTTTTTTTTCAATTCTTTTATTGTTTAAATTTAACAGTGTTTATACTACATATTTTCATCATCGGATCAGTTTTGGGTACTTTGTTAAAACAGTAGAAAACTGACTGATAGATCCTCCCACCAACTAGTTCAAATAAGCTGACTTTAACCAAAATAGTACTAACAGAAGTATCTACAGTTTTAAGAGGGTGTACAGAGTTGCCCTCCACCTGCCCTTATATATTCTTATTATCCGCTTAGGGCTAAAGGGTAAAGAGAAAAAGTAGTGCATCTTGAGCTGAGATCTAGAGTGAGACCAAGAACTGTAGGAGGGGACACTGGTGAGGAATTTTCACTGTGGAAAACACAGGCTCCAGCAGAGACACAGCAATAACGGAGGTGATGCCAGGTGTTGCCTCTTGCCCTTATTTCCTGTGCTATTAGCTTCAAGGATTTCCACTATTATTATTTTCTAGCAGTTTCAAAGTTTCATGTAGATCTTTAGTGTATTTCAACTATGTATTTTTCCATTTTTTATTTTTTAATTGTTCATGCTTGCGTTACAAATGATTACATTTATTGCACAGAGTTATTGCCTGTACATGAAGGTCTCAGTTCTTTCTCTTCATCCCCTGTTCTTCTTCAACATGTAGATGTCCAGTTTTCCTAGCACTGTTTGTCAAAGTGACGGTCTTTCTTCTACGGCATATTTTTGGCTTCTTTTTTCAGAATCAGATTTCCATGGCTACGTGGGTTTGTTTTCATGCCCTTTTCTCTGTTCCATTGGTCTATGTGTCTATTTTCATACAGGTACCATGTTGATTTTGTTGCTATGGCTCTGTAGGATAATGTGAAATCCGGTATTATGATGCCTTCAGTCTTGCTCTTGCTTTGACTATTTTCTTGTGTGTTTCCATATGAATTGTAGGATTGCTTTCTTAGTTTAGTGAAGAATGCTATTGATATTTTGATGAAGACTTCATTGAATCTGTAGGATGTTTTTGGTAGTACCACTATTTTAACAATATTAATTGTTCTGATCCATGGACATGGAAAATCTTTCCCTTGGTTAGTCTCTTGGGTGTCTTCCTTCTGTGTTTAGAAATTTTCATTCAGAGATTTTTCAACTCCTTGGGTAGACTGAGCCTTAAGAACTTTTTGAAAGCTATTGTAAATGTAACTGTTTTCCTGATTTTTTCCTCAAGTAATCCATTATTGGTGTATGGAAAAACTATTGATTTTTAAAGTTGATTTTAAATCCTTCTACTCTGATGAATTCATTCATTTGTTCTGACAGCCTTAGGATCAGACAAATATTGTTGCCAGTTATTTTCCAGCACAGGGATAATATATAGAGTGTAATTAAAAATTTAATACCAAAAAAAATCAAGTAATTCAATCAATGAATGGACAGATAAGCTGAACAAGTATAAGGGATTAATAAGTATGTGAAAACTTTTCAATGTCTTTAACCATTAGGAAAATTCAAATCAAAACTATTTTTTCACCTCAGAATGGCTATCATCAAGAAAATAACATCAACAAAAACAATTGAGGATGTGGGGGAATGGTACTGAGCATGTGGGGGAAAAAAACAAAACAAACATTTCTATACAGTGCAAATTAGTAGTTTTCTTGAAAATTTGAAAATACAGTCAGGTGTTGGGGGCTGGGGAGATAGCTCCATGGCACAAGTGTCTGCCTGGAAAGTGCAAGGCCATGAGTTTGAACCCAGTCCCCCCCCCCCCCCCGCCACACACACACACACAAACCCCTAAAAATACAGTCAGGTGTATTGGCACCTTTCTATAACTCCAGCACTCAGCATTCAGGAGTCTGAGGCAGCAGGATAGCTACAAGTTCAAGGTTTGAAGCTAGCCTGAGATACTGAGTGAGTTCAAGGCCAGTCTGATTCTGTAGTGAAGTCTCATCTCAATAAATTTAGGACAGATTTAGAATGCTAAGGGGCAGGGTGGCCAAGTCAAATGACAGCTCTTTTCATTCTCCAGCAAGGTAGGCTTGGATGAATAGAGCTGCCATTTGATTCAGCCATCCTGCCCCTTGGCATATATCTGAAGGAGTAAGATTCTACATACTGCAGGAATGCATGCATTCCCCCATTGAAGGCAGCATAATTTCAATAGCCAAGATATAAAACTAGCCTATGAAGCAGAGGACTGAATAAAGAAAATGTGGAATGCTTACACAATGGAGTATTATTCAGCCATAAAGAACAAAATTATATTACTCACAGGAAAGTGAATCAAATGAGATTATTATGTTGAGTAAAATGAGACTCAGAGGGACAAATATTGGGTTTTCCTAAGAGGTAGGTCCTGAAACAGGTAACATAGAAGCAGAAGGTAAACTATTATTAGACAAGAGAGAGGAAATAAAAAGTGGGAGTATAAAGAAGGAGAATAAAAGGAAAAGGTGTAATCAAAATACATGCCTTGAAACTCAATATTCTTTAAAAGTAGTAGACAGTAACAGTAAGAAGGGAAAGAATTTTGAACAACCATAGAGGAATGAGGAAGAAACATTGAACTTCTTTCTCTCCCCACGTTCTTTTCTCCCTCTGATACCTCCTAACTGCCAAACCTGCCCAGAAGCCACGGAGCAGGGACCATGCAGGCTGCCAGAGCCAGACTCTCAGCAGAGATCAGGGCCCTGGGATGAGGGCGCACAGAATAACCAGCACTGGGTGACCCCCAAGGCTACCTTGCTGGAGAGTAAAGACAGTCAGGTAACTCTGAAAGGTTAAAAAGTACAAAATGGAGGGCTTGCTGTTGTGCTAATAGAATTAATTCTATGATCTTTTAACTATATCCTTATTGGAAAGATTCAGAGCTTGTGCTGACCTGGAATAGATTCTTAATGGAGCACAACACGGACAGAAGATTAAGAGTGACAGAAGGGAGCAGAAAGAAGGAGAGAGAGAGACAGAGAGACAGAGACAGAGAGCACCACTGTACCATAAGTGGTGAACAGACACTAAGAGCAGAGTGAGCGTGTGAGCCCCAGGAGTCAGCAAGGTGGAGCGTGTTGCTTTTGCTGTCTTTGCACTTGGACTGCCCTGCCATGTTCTGGTGCAGCGTGAAGCCCTCACCAGAAGCCAAGTGCAGGCTGGCACCATCCTCCTGAACTTTCCAACCTTAGAACCATGGACTAAGTGAACCCGTGTTCTCCATACATTTACAGAAAAGGTTAGACAAGGGAATGCGAAGGCAGGACCCGTGTTCTCCATACATTTACAGAAAAGGTTAGACAAGGGAATGCGAAGGCAGGCACGCTGGCCAGAGGACGGCAGGCGGAAGCAGAGCCCACAAGACCTGAGCACACCCCTCTTGCCCTCTGGACTTCGGTGAGCTCATACAGTGAGGAGAAGGCTTCACACCCCAAGACTCTCCAGGCAGAGCTAGGAACAGTTACCAGCTCAGGTGCCCTGGAGGCAGGGCTGGCCTGGCATGCAGGGAATCAAACATGAGTACACACACATGCCTCAAAGTTAATTTAAAATCCAGCCATCCTCACAAACGTGATGAGGCTCAAGCCTTGTTGAGGACTTTCCAGAGGCGAGGAACTGGGGCTCCCGATGCCGCGCTGTCCTCCGACTCTGGGATTCTTCCTGGCTTCTCCCCAGAGCTTGCTTGTTATTTCAGACTCAGGATGGGTGGGATTCACTGCCCTTGAAGTTCCTGAAAGACCGTGGCTGACCTTCCCTGACTACAGATATGTGACGGGTGGCAACAACAACTTCTGATTTTTTTTAAATTTAAAATTTTGTCCTAGGGAACAGAATAGTGTGGGATATAGGGCTTCAGATCCCTTTTAACTGAAAAAACTCTGAGGCCCACATTGTCTGTTTTGACATCATGGCTTTTTGGGCGGAACATCAGCAGCTGTCCTACATCCTGCTAGCCAAGCACCGGCGCATCGCCGGTGTATCCGCTCACCACCCACTCGTTCGTCTCCTCATCCATCGGTTCGCCCACCCCTCATGGGTACCTACATTAGCTGAGCCCTAGACTCCATGAGTAGAGCAGAAGTGGGAGCTGCCTTCAGGAAGCTTTTCTTCTGGCAGAAGAGTGAAGAAAAACTTGAAAGCAACTCAGGAATGACAGGAAAAGTTCAAGCAGAAGTCAGCCCAGTGCGTGGGCAGAGGTGGGCTTCCTGGAGGATAGAGGTGTGGCCGACGTGTCAGAGCAGGGAAACTTGACCTTGGGTTCTTTTTTTTTTTTAACGTTTTAAAAGAATGCATTTAGAACAAGGGATACAGGTCTACAGGGTCTCACTACATAGATTGGACTCCTAATCATTCTCCTGTTTTCAGCCTCTCAAAGTGCTGGGATTACAGGCGCATACCACCACCCCGGGTCTCAATTGCCATCACAGGTGCCCTGGAGGCAGGGCTGGCCTGGCATGCAGGGAATCAAACCTCACCTCGGCAGCTGCACTCTGCTGAAGCAGGTGTGTTAGTCTGTTGAGCTATCAGGCCAGGCCGACCTTGGGCTCCTGAGCCAGGGACCTTTCATGTCCTCTGTCTCCCTATGCTGGGCTGAACCAGACGGCAATGAAGTCTTGTCAGCAGGACAGGTTTCTGAATCAGGCTCAGCTTCCTTTCCAGACAGGGCTCTACTTGAATCTCTTCTGGCTAGGCTCCCTGCATCTATTGCACTGACTGATCTGAGTGTCCTGGATACCTTGTAACCTCTCGTTAGAAACAAGGAGGAGAGTTGGGTGCTACATAGAACCAGAATCCAGCTCATGCCGCTTCAGCATTAGTGCTTGCAAAGCAAGAGCTGCTCCTTTGAAAAGTACCAACCAGAAGGCATTCTCATGGAGTGGCCCCACACGTGGAGGGCTGCTCCCCGCTCGGCCTGGCAAAGGCACTTTCTGCTTCCCTGGCTTGGCCATAAATAACTCGGCCACCTCTAATTTGGGCTCCAATACCCTGACCAGCCGTGATTTATTCACAGACCAAAACAGGCATCTCTAATTTGCTAACCAATCGCTGCAATTCTGGCCTCGCCAACCAATAATTCTGCCATCTCTAATTTGCCAATAAATAATTCTGCAGCTTCAAATTTACTAACCAATAATGTGACCAATTTGCTGACCAATGGTTGTGTCAAGGCATAATGGTGCCCCTAGCAGATGGTAATTTGCTAAGCAATATTCGGACCTTTCCCCCTTTAGCAATAAAGAACCTTCGTGATCTTTGAATTCCAAATCCATTATTTGCTCAGAAGGATGCTGCAGGCTGCTGGTTGCAAATGACTCCCTCCCAAAGCTTTGGCTCACCTACATACCCTCTCCTCCTCTTCTCGTCTTCTCTTCTCTTTTCGTCTTCTCTTCTCTTCTCGTCTTCTCTTCTCTTCTCTTCTCTTCTCTTCTCTTCTCTTCTCTTCTCTTCTCTTCTCTTCTCTTCTCTTCTCTCCTCTCCCCTCCCCTCCCTTCCTCTCCCCTCCCCTCCCTTCCCCTCCCCTCCTCTCTTATCTGTTCTATTCTTCCTCCTCCTCCTCTTCCTCTTCTTCTTCCTCTACTTCTGCGTCTGTTTCATTT
>PVJA010054746.1:0-11453 GCA_004027025.1 Myocastor coypus
CAATCATTCTATAGAGTGCAGTGTGTGGGCATGACCCACCTCCCTATTGATGTTGCATAGAAAAAAGAAAGAAAGAAAAAAAAAAAAAGGAAAGAATATATTTCTCTTTG
This sequence comes from Myocastor coypus, assembly GCA_004027025.1. NCBI lineage: Eukaryota > Metazoa > Chordata > Mammalia > Rodentia > Myocastoridae > Myocastor > Myocastor coypus. Next base: position 111 of record PVJA010054746.1, read on the forward strand.
GACTAAGAGGAAGCAGACACACACACAGTCAAAGGTTTTGCAATTGCAGTGTGCCACCAGTGAAGCTTGTGATGTTGGAGGCTATTGAATCTAAGCCTCCTAAAGCTCATCTCACCAATCCAGCTCCGTGTTCCACACATTGCAATTAAGGATTTTTGATTTTTTTTTTTTTTTTTTTCTTGCTGGGTGGTCAAGGGCAAGTCGAAGCAAGACCTGTATAACTAAACATTCTTTTTTTTTTTTTGTATCTTCCAGGGTCAAATCCCCTCAGGATTAAATTTGAGATCATAGACAATACTTTGTAGAACTGTTGTTAGTGTTAGCCTTCGGGACGAGTCATGGCCATTGCTTGGCCATTTTGCTTTCTGTGAAAGCCCAGCAGGCATTTATTCTACTGAGCTATCTCTCCAGCCCTTTCTTTTAATGTATTATTATTATCATTATTATCATTATTATTATTATTATTTGTCTTTTCTTTGAGACATGGTCTCTGGGGCCCAGCGGGATGGCTCAGTGGTCTAAAGCGCCTGCTTGGGAAAGCTTGGGCAGCTTCAGGGACCGCGGTTCGATCCCCGGCACCACATGCTGCGCCTGCCCTGCCCTCAGGGCGCGGGCTGAGCCAGCCATAAAAATGAGTGAATAAGCAAATAAAGGTTATGAAACAAGAAAAACATAAATAAATAAAAATAATTAAAAAAAAAAAAAAAGAGACACGGTCTCACTATGCAGTTCAGGCTGTCCTTGAGCTCACTTTTGTAGCCCAGGCTGGTCTCGAACTCACACGGATCCTCTGCCTCAGCCTCCTGAGTGCTGGGATTACAGGCATGTGCCACCACGCCTGGCTCCCTTTCTTTTAATTTATTTTACTTTATTTTGAACAAGTTCCGGGGGCTTGCCAGGTAGCTCAGTTGATTATAACACATGAGTTGGCAAAGTCACTTAGGCACAGAGAACCACAGTTCAATTCCCACCTGCACATGGAGCACGAGACCTGCCCTTAAGGCAGCCTGAGCCAGCCAAAAAACAAAATCCTTCTGAAGAAGTTCTCACTATGTTTCCAGGCTGGCCTAAAACTTGTGATCCTGCTGTCTCACTCTCCTGAGCAGCTGGGATTACCATGATGTACCGCCCTCAAGGCTCACCTGCTTCCTTGAGTCTGTATTCCTGCTAGAGCTTGCCAGTAAGTCTGCTATTACTGTGACACAGTGGTGGCAAACGAATGGCACATATGCATCATGGGGCACTTGCAGTCCTCTCCCTCGGCATGAGAGCCAAGTCACCATGGTGTTTCTTCTAAACTAAAACCTCAGTAGTCAAGGACTGGGGAGATAGCTCAGTAGAAGAAGTGCTTGCCTGGTAAAACCTCAGTAGTTAGCTTTAATTGCACTGTTGGCACTCTGTGACAAATAAGTGGGCTCTGGGTTGCAGTTTGGGCTCTTGGCCTCTGAAAGATTCATCATGCATGCTGTAACAAATACCTGAGATAACCACCGTGCAAAGGGAAGATGTGTTTAGGCTCACAGTTTTGGAATGTGCAGTCTGCGATTGATTGGCTGCTTTGCATTTGTGCCTGTGGCTGGGCAGCACATCATGGGAGGACCACAGGGCAGGGTGAGACTACTCTGTGTCCAGGAAGCAAAAGAGAGGAGGTTTGTCTCAGTTACTCTTCTCTCATTGCTCGAACAAATAACCAACACCCAAAATGAAGGAAGGAAAGGTTTGTTTAGCTCACAGTTAGTGGAGGTTTCAGTCCATAATCAGCTGGCTCCAAGGCAGAGGGGCACATGGCAGAGGGCAGCAGTTCATGGTGGAGGAAGGCAGCAAAACAGCAAGAGCAAAAAGGCAGGAGCAGCAGCAACAATGGGCACAGAGAGCAGGTCTGTCTCCCTTAAATTGCATCCAGGCTGTCCGCCCCAGGCTGGGTGCAGCACTCACACCCATAATCCCAGCAGCACTCACTCCCATAATCTCAGCAGATCATAAATTATTGACAAACTCTAGAAGTCCACCCCATGACTGCATGAGGCTTTGGGGACAGGGGGACAACTAGACACAAACTTTAACAAGGTTATATGATCCCATAATTCCCTTGAGGGATATATGTTCTAAAAGTCCCACCTGCTAAAAGTTTCACCACCTCCTGTGTTAGCTTCTTCTTCTTCTTCTTCTGCTTCTTCTTCTTCTTCTTCTTCTTCTTCTTCTTCTTCTTCTTCTTATTATTATTATTATTATTTTAATTTTTTATTTTATTTATTTATTTTTTTCTTGTTTCAGAACCTCTGTTTGTTTACTCATTCATTTTTATGGCCGGCTTAGCCTGCCCTGAGGGCAGGGCTGGCGCAGCATGTGGTGCTGGGGATCGAACCGAGGTCCCTTGAAGCCGCCCAAGGTTTCCCAAGCAGGCACTTTGGACCACTGAGCCATCCCGCCAGGCCCCTCTTCTTTACTTATTATTATTTATTTTTTATTTATTTTTGTTATGGCCAGCTCAGCCTGCCCTAGGGGTGGGGCTGGTATAGCACATGGTATGGGAGATCAAACTACAGTCCCTGCGATTGCCTAAGCAGGTGCTTTAGACTGCTGAGCTATTTCGCCAGCCCTAGCTTTTCACTGTTATAACACAATCCTAGATGAACAACTTACAAAGGCAAGAGTTTAATTTAACTTACAGTTTAGAGGTTGAAGTCCATGAGCAGGTGGAATCATTGCTTTTGGATGAAGTAGCATATAATGACAGGAAATGGGTAGCAGCAAAGCCTTTGACTTTATGACCTGTGGTAGGTGGTGATTAGAGTTCAGCCTGGGATAAATAGAAAGACAGAGAGACAGACAGGGAGGAAGGAAGAGATACTGACTGACTGACTGACAGACCCAGAGTCCTGCAACCCCTTCTAGGCATGCCCCTGGTGATCTAAATCCTTCCTCTAGTCCCAGCTCCTGACAGTACCAAGCTAGGGACTGTGAAGCTAGCACACAGCTTTGGGGCGATGTTTCACATCCAAACCACAGCACCTCCCCGTATCAGTGCAGTGAGGATCAGGCCTCTGACATATGGATATTTGAGGAGCATTTTTTTTTCTTTTTTCTTTTTGTGGTACTGGGGATCAAACTTGGGACCTTGTGCTTGCCAGGCAGCTGCTTAAGCCCCTTAGCTATATCCCTGGACCTTGAGGAATATTTTCAATGTTTTTTTTTTTTAATTTATTTGGTACGGAGTCTCCCTATGCAGCTCAGACTCATAGTGGTCTTCCTGTTTCAGCCTCCCTAGGGCTGGGATTATAGGTGCGCATGACCACCCTTGGTTTCATTGACCTGCATGGCCGTGCTGGTATTCTGGGGCTGGCATGGCATGTGGTCTTGGAGATCAAACTTGGGTCCTTGTGCTTGCCAGGCAGGTGCTTAGACCACTGAACTAACTCCCCAACCCAGGGGTGACATTTAAGATCTGAACTAAATTGGGCAGGGTGTTATACTCTGTAATCCCATTGCTTTGGGAGGTTGAAGCAGGAGAGTTCGAAGTCTAAGCTCAGCCTGTGCAATTTAAGGATTTAGTGAGACTATTTCAAAACAAAAGGCTACGAAAGTAGTTCAGAGTGAAGGCTCTGGGCTCCAGTTCTAGTGCCGAAGCAGGAGGGGGAGTTGGGAGAGACAAGGGAGATGAGAGCCCTAGAGGGCACTGGGAGACCTACAACAGTTCTTTATCTTTCCTTGGGAATCAAGCTAACTGATTCCGTGCAGCACTGACAAGTATCTCAGCCCAAGGCCAGGAGACAGCCCAGGCTCCCAACATCATTAATTCATTTGTTCTGGTGGAATGAATTGTTCAACCCCAGGGGCCATGTAAGGCTGGGTCTTTGAGAAATGACCTGGCAACCACACCAAGGCCAGCTGAATCTCCCGAGGCTGCATCTGATTCTGTCCAAATAAAAAATGATCCCTGTGGCCTCATCCATCCCTGCAGTCTTGTACTATCATGCTTTTGATGTGACTTTTCCCCAAGTAAAATAGTCAGTTTGCTTTGAGAAATGTCCAACCTAGTCTTCTGTGTCTGACCTGGGGAAAAAGAACTTGAGAGTCAATTACCTCTGGGAGGTCAGATGCCATGGACGGAGAGTCTCTGTTGTCTAAAGTTACAGTATGTGGGCATCTCCTGCTCCCTCTGGCTCAGCTCAGGAAGGAAGAACCTGGGAGAAACATGCAGAGGCAAAGGCTCTGAGAGAGAGAGAGAGAGAGAGAGAGAGAGAGAGAGAGAGAGACAGACAGACAGACAGACAGACAGACAGACAGACAGACAGAGAGCTTCCTCTACCATTCCCAGAGTTTGCAGTGCCCCACCCTCAAGAATTTGTCCCAAGACCTTGCTTCTATCTAGAGAGGAGAATTTGAAGACAACAATATGCAGAGTAACAACCACTGTTAATTCTTTTCTTTCTGTTTAGTCAAATTCTACATCCTTTCTAATGTTTTGGGGTATTTTCTAAACTTTTTTTTTTTTGTCTGGTTCCTGCAAACCAGTGGCTTCAGGTGTCCTTTCTTGACCCTAAAGCCACTTCCTTGGACATATTTCAGCTTCAGGGACTGTGACCTCCTTGCCAGAAAAATTATTTCTAGGATTCTCCCTAGAGTGAGCGCCCTTTCCTGGTATTGCTATGACACCTGCCAACCGCCCACCCCTAACTGGAGCAGGTGTCACTAAATCAGGCTTCCTCATCCCCAGCTGCAGCAGCCGTATTCTGAAATCTACTTGTAGTTCTTACTGACCCCTAGCATTTGTGGGGTCTTGGGGGAGAACTCAAATGGAGGCCCACATAATGTCTAAATATTTAAAAGTTAGAACTTAAGCTAACCCACTGTAGGTAAAATACATTCCAACTTCTTGCATTAGTAAATATATTTGTAATGACTTATTTTTAAATTTATTTTTGGTCTCTTTGAGACAGGGTCTCATTATGCAGTTCAGGTTGGCCTTGAGCTCACTTTTGCAGCCCAGGCTGGTCTCTAACTTGCACTGATCCTCCTGCCTCAGCCTCCCATGTGCAGGGATTACAGGTGTGAGCCACCATGCCCGGCTGTAATGACTTTTAAAAATGAATGTTAGGACAAGGTCTACGGGACTTGTAGTGACTGTCCTCTTTTCAGCCTCCCAAGAGCTAGTATTATAGGGGTGTACCACCATGGCCAGTCTCAATTGCCTCTCAGCGCTCCCTGGGAGCGGGTCAGCATGGCACATGTGGGGATCAAACTAAGCAGGAGCTTTAGTCTGCTGAACTATCTGGCAGGCCCTGGCAATGACTCTTGTAATTTTCTAACATGTATAAAGCTAAGACTTATAGAGTGAAAGTCAGGAAATTATTAAAGATAACTGAATTCAATTATACATATCAGTTTTGAAACTGTCACATTGTAATTTCTTATTAAAAGTAATAAATTTTTTTTAAAAAATTATACATATCATGTTTAAGTATCATATTTAAATCATATGCAATAAATTCTTACCATAGAATGTAAAATATTTTAATGTTAGGGCCAGTGAGATAGCTCAGCAGACTAAGTACCTGCTTAGGCAAGTGCAGGGACTGGGGTTCAATTCCCAGCACCACCCTGTTCCCAGGTGAGCTGAGCCAGCCAAGACCAGGAGTGGTGGTGCACACCTGTAATCTCTGCACTGGGGAGGCTGAAACAGGAGGATCACTATGAGTCAGAATGACAGTATTGAGACCCTGTACCAAATACATGAAAACAAGAAGATAGAGATAGATAGGTAGATAGATAGATCATACTTTAATATGCAACAGTGAAATGCTTGTATGATGATGAAAAAATTAATAAGCAGGTAATCTCAAAATTAATTTTTTAAAGAGTAGGCAGTATTTATTGAGAGAAAGAAAAGCTTTTAGGAGAGACAAAAGGGGTCCCAAGTGGGATGGCCCTCAAAACTAATTTTTTTTGGGGGGGGCCCAGGGATCAAACTTGGGACCTTGCACTTGCCAGGCAGGCACCTATGCACTGAACTACATCCCCAGCCCTCAAAACTAATTTCTTTTCTTTTTTTTTTTTTTTTTTTTTTTTTTTTTTTTTTTGTCTTTTTGAGACAGGGTCTCACTGTGCAGCTCAGGCTGGCTTTGAGCTCACTTTTGTAGCCCAGGCTGGTCTCGAACTTGCACTGATCCTCCTGCCTCAGCCTCCCAAGTGCTGGGATTACAGGCGTGAGCCACCACGCCCGGCTCAAAACTAATTTCTACGGAAACATTTTACATTATTTTATCTTGTCTTTTTGAGACAGGGTTTCGTTATGCAGTTCAGGCTGGCCTTGAGCTCACTTTTGCAGCCCAGGCTGGTCTGGAACTCACACTGATCCTCCTGCCTCAGCCTTCCAAGTGCTGGGATTATAGGCGTGTGCCACGCCACTGGGCTTTTATACTTTTTTTTTTTTTTTGTCTTCTAAACTTATTTTTATTCTCTTTAAAAAATAAAAAATTTTGAGTATTGGGGAGATAGCTTATTAGTTTTTTCATCATCATACAAGCATTTCTTGTTTTAATTGTCTTATAGTTTATCAAAATCTCACATTAGTAAGATATTTCCATGCAATTTTTTAATTAAAAAACTATTTTTAGTACTTATATATGTATTTTTAAATGTTTTAAGATTTTTAAACTTAAGGCTGGGTGTGGTGGCACACACCTGTAATCCCAGCACTTGGAAGCTGAGGCAGGAGGATCAGTGCAAGTTCGAGACCAGCCTGGGCTACAAAAGTGAGCTCAAGGCCAGCCTGAACTGCATAATAAAACCCTGTGTCAAAAAGACAAAAAAAAAAAAAAAAAAAAAAAAAAAAAAAAAAAAAAAAAAAAAAAAAAAAAAAAAAAAAAAAAAAAAAAAGAAAGAAAGAAAGAAAGAAAAGAAAAGATTTTTAAACTTAAAAATGAGAAGTCAAATAATCTATTTGTATAAATTTTAATTAACATTTTAGTAGCAAATGATACTGAATATTAAATAACTGTTAATAATACACGTACAAAATTAATGTTTGGGAGACTAGTGAGGTAGCTCAGTGGTCTAAGTATCTGCCTGGCAAGTGTAAGGACCTGGGTTCCATCTCTGGTACCACATGTTGTGCCAGCCCTGAAACCCTGGGCATACTGTGCTGCCCAACAAAGCTGGGCATAATGGCACACACTTATAATCCCAGCACTAGGGAGGCTGATAACAGGAAGATCACTATAAGTTCAAGGTGCACAGTGAAACCCTGTACCAAGTAAATAAATAAAGATTAAATTTTTAAAAAATTAATGCTTTCCCAGGGCTAAGGAAATAGCTCATTGGCACAAGTGCTTGCCTTGCAAATGCAAGGTTCTGAGTTTGATCCCTGGTCCTGCAAAATAAATAAATAAATAAATATTTAAAAAATAAATGCTCCCAAAGATTTTCTTTATTTGATTTCTTTTTTCTTTTTCTTTTTGTGTGTGTGTGTTTTTGAGACAGGAGTCTTTCTATGCAGTTCAGGCTGGCCATGAGCTCACTTGGTAGCTCAAGCTGATCTCGAACTCCTACTGATCCTCTTGCCTCAGCCTCCCAAGTGCTGGGATTACAGGCGTGCGCTACTATGCCTGGCTTTTATTTGATATTTTAAGGTTTAAAAGAAATTTTTTTTAATTTATGTGTTTGGCACAGGGTCTTACTTTGCGGCTTGAACTCAGTGATCCTCCTGTTCCAGCCTCCCTTAGCACTGGGATTGCAGATGTGTGTCACCATGTCCAGTTTGGTGGCCAGCTTGGTGGGGGCAGGGCCAGCAAGTCACACAGTTTTGGGTCCTTGTGTTTACCGGAGGGGCTCTTAGACTGGTGAGCTATCTCCCTGGCCTGATATTTTAGTATTCTATGTAACTTTTCTAGTGTACCCTTATATTTTAAATAAATTCAATTTAATTGATTTAATGGAATTTAGTTGAATTTTTGTATGTTTATAAGTGGTTCTGAGGCCAAATTTGATGCATTTCATGAACACATTCCATCCAGAAAATATGATGTATATTCTTTGAGTTACTGCAAATACTGTCATGTGAGCTGGCACAGCTTAAGCCCTGTCTTTGTTACCAAGAAGATTACTTCTGAAGTTGTGGGCAAGTTCTGGTTTGTAGATATTTCTTCAGTAATCATATTAGCACCATGATTGCAAAGCTATATTGGGCAATCTTATGTCATTGCTGAACATTGTTTTTGTTTGTTTGTCTTTTTGAGACAGGGTCTTACTATGCAGTTCAGGCTGGCCTTGAGCTCATTTTTGTAGCCCAGGCTGGTCTTGAACTTGCACCGATTCTCCTGCCTCAGCCTCAGTGCTGGGATTACAGGCGTGTGCCACCACGCTCAGCTCCATTGCTGAACACTGAAAGCTGTTTTTTTTTTTCTTTCTTTCTTTTTTTCTTTTTTTCCAGTTCTTTGCTTAGGTCAAACTCATACTATGTGATTCTGATTTACACAGCATGTAGAATCCTAACACTGTGCTCTGATTGGAATAACTAGAAAAAGCTTAAAACTTAAAAAACAAAACAAAACATATTTTAAAGATACTGGAGAACTGTGGAAGCAACAATGACCAAAAAAGAATTAGTGGAGTTGACAGTTCCTGAATGATTTCCCTCCTAGGTACATTTGCCTCCCAATTCTGTATGTGAACTGAGTATTTAGCTTGATCCACACAGGGAAAAGGAGCCAGTCAGTTTTGACACTTCAATGGAGTCTGTGTAGAACAAATTTGGGTCTCCCCAAATAGCTAGGTTCACCATAGGGCATTTTCTAAGACTGGATGTGGACATCTGAGAAGCTGGGCTAAAGGTTGCAAATAGCAAGGTGAAATTTCCCATAACTCTGAGAGGCATAGGGCACTGAGCCCACCTAGGACAATGAGAACCGGTGCAAAAACAGAGCTTGTGTTCTCTGCAAGATGTTTTCCATTTGGAAAAGGGAAGTGGGAAAAAAACTTAGGTGTTAGAACATCTGAAGAGCAGAGCTGAGACTGTTGCCATCATACCAAGTTAGGAACAGAAGCCCAGGAAGGCCCAGTCTGGAAACAGAAGCAGCAGCCGTGGACTGACTCGTACTAGAACTGCATCCCAGCCCTGTTTCAGTTCATTGCTGCTTAGATCAAGGTGATCGGCCCCTCACCCTAGCTACCTAACACAAGAAAAGTGAAACTTTCTCTGGCCGGAGGTCCCCATACAAAGTCTCTATAGGTCTTGGGTATACAAGTGTCTGTGAGTGTTTTTATTGTTTCTACAAGACTTTTTATTACATACCAGAGGTCAATATGTGATATGCAATAAAAAGTCCCTAAGCATCCAAGAGGCAGGAAAATATGGCGGGTAGCCCAGAGAGCAGACAGACAACACAAACAGACCCATTATAAATGCTCTAGATACTGGATAGTAAGTTGAGGACTTTCAACAACTAAAATTAATTATAATGAGTAATGAAAATAAGGAAAAATGAATGAGGATTGAGAATTAGAATTCATAAAAAGGAAGAAAAATGACTTGAGAACTACAGAGAACATAACATTAGCAGTGTGTGATTCTTTTACAAGGGAGTAATAGCTAATAAGCAGATTTCACTGTTGCATAATTGCAACTAATTCAAAATCTACATGCTGGGACCAGGGGAGATAGCTCAGCAGCATAAGCACCTGTGTGGCAGGTGCAAGGGCCCAAGTTCGAACTCCGGTACCCAGAAAAGAAAGAAATGTATATGTGAAAGTGTAACAAAATATTTGACCTCTTTCTGGAAGCAAATGTATCAATAGGCAAGAGTAACTTACCCTACCTGGTAAGTTTTCACCCGAGATGTCTGGGAGGAGGGAATCACAGATGTTTCAGTATTGATGGAAACAAAAAATAAGCAGAGACTGCAGTGGGCAGGATGTCCGGGGATGCATGGCTGAGTGATGTCCTCAGCTGTCAGCTGCCTGAGATTCTGTCCCTCAGCATTGAACAAGATCAGGGGCGGAGTCCTTGAAACTTCAGGAGACAGGAGCAGTTTCATAGGAAGAGGGTAAGTCACAGGAGTCACTTGGCAAAATGTCCATTGAGAAAAATTGCGTATCAGCCTGACTTGAAAAGAAAATGAAAAGCCTCCTCTCCAGTTAGCTCACATTATTTTGCTTGGATTGTCGAATTTTGCTTGGAAATTAAAGCATGACAAAACCCTATAATACAGTTAGGAAAAGTACAAGCTGTCGTGTTAGAAAGACTTGGTATAAAATCCCAACTCCACCATGCTCCAGTGTCGACCCTTAGTGAAATATCTCCTCTCTACTGCCCAGTTTTTATTTTCCAGTTATAAAGAGGGCAGCAGCATCCATAATGCATTTCATATACTGCTTGCTTATATCAGAGGGTCACTGGGCAACAGAGATAATCCCTCTAGCTGGGGATGTGACTCATATTTGAAGCCGGAATGCTTATTATTTGGAAGATTTTTATTGTTAATCGGACCTTCTTTAAGCAGATTTGCTTCCAAAGGGCTTCAGGAATAAAATGCAGTAGGATGGGGTATGGAATATGGCATCTTAGCACCGGTCACATGCTCGGGACACTACTTCTGAATATTGAAATGGAAATCTGGGTATGTAAAAATGTTTTTACCTTTATTTATTTTATTCCCAAGTAAAATAGAGAATACGGAATGTAACAATAAGCAGAAACTAATTAGCAGCCCAAGTGTCAGACAGAAGTGGAGACGTTTGCATTTTTGCACTGTAATTTATCTTCTGCATTGTGAATTTTAACTAAAACAAGAGGCGGTGCTGAAAAAAAAAAATCTTTCTCTGGCCAATTCAGAGAATGGGCATTCTGCAGAGTCTGCTGTTACCACAAGAGGGGACCAGCTCAAACAAACAGGGTCAGCAGCTTCTAGCCCTTTCTAAAATTTCTATGACAAGTGTAATAGTGAATGGGTTTTTAAAAAAATATATTTTTTAAAAAAAATTTGAGACAGGGTATTACTAGATAGTGCAGGCTGGCCTTGAACTTGCTATGTAGCCCAGGCTGGTCTTAAACTCAGGGTGATCCTCCTGCTTTAGCTTCCCAAGTGCTGGGATTGTAGTTGTGTGCCACCACTCAGGGCCAGTAAATGTTTAAAAGGATGGTCCTTTCTAGTATTATCTGGGACCAGGGAGATAGCTCCATGGCACAAGTGCCTGCCTGGTAAGTGCAAGGTCATGAGTTCGAACCCCAGTCCTGAAAAAAAATAAATAAATTTAAAAAAAAATATATATATAATATATATATATATATATATATATATATATATATATATATATATATATTTTTTTTTTTTTTTTTTTTTTTTT
>PVJA010054747.1:0-11449 GCA_004027025.1 Myocastor coypus
TTTTTGAGACAGGGTCTCACTGCACAGTTCAGGCTGGCCTTGAGCTCACTTTTGTAGCCCAGGCTGGTCTCGAACTTGCACTGATCCTCCTGCCTCAGCCTCTCGAGTGCTGGGATTACAGACGTGCGCCACCACGCCCGGCTCAATTATACGTTTTGAAGTAAAAAGGACTTCAAAAAATTATCCTAACTTCACTTCTACTGAAAAAAAAAAAAAAAAAAAAAAGAACTAAAAAAGGCTCATAAAGCAAGGAATGAAAATGTAGGACTCACATGACAGTGGTGATGCTGGCAGTCCTTGCCATTAACTAATTCAGGAGAATGCTGCAAGTGAAACGTAAGAGAAGCAACTGTCTGCAGCTCCTGGTCTCAACCTGTTTCTGTTTTCACTTTCTTTTTAGCCGAGCTAGGAGAACACTGGCACACTATGCTTACTGAAGAACTTCACTATTTTGTGACAAAGATGGCAGGCAAGCATGACAGCGCTGCCTCAGCTGTCAACGGGAAGCAGTTACAGCACCCGGGGCCAGCTCAGTGACAAGGGAGTAGGCAGAATCCTTGTCCCTCACCTGCTGATGATCAACAGAATAATCCACGAATGTGTTTTTCTCAGATAGTTGTGGATTGCAAATCAGTTTGCTTTGACCTATGACTCTTCACTCTGGTCAACAGGTGAGCAGTGTTTTATCAAAAGTACAAATTTTGATTTTTACTTTGTATTCTTTGTTAGGTGAATCTTGTGTGAAATCTTTTCTAACCTCTTACATTAATCATATAAGATGTGTCTACATAGTAATTGGTAAATTAAGGCTGGTTAGCCCTAAATTTATTTCTTTTCCTGCCTCTAAGACTGAGAGTAGCATAAAGGGGAATGGCTGAGACTTTTGGCTTTCCCCTGAAGTCTATATAGCCCTTTTCCTAAAGATTTGGCTACTAGGGTCACAGAAAAGTTGGCATTCAACTTATCCAGACCAACACAGATAGAAATAACCGTTCCTTGGTGAGGAGAACACTCCTCAGCCAAAAGGACGCGAGAGCTACAACACTAGAACTAAGCTACAGACCCATTGGATCCCGGACCAGCAGCTAATTCTCAAAAGATAGACACCTTGCTTTGAAAGGCAGCCAGTCAGACCCTTGATATCAGAATGTGTCCCTCCAGCTGACTAAACTGAGATCTTTCTCTGGCTTTCCTTTTTTATTGGAAGCTTTTCCCTATACATTTATTTTTATGTTTTAATTAACATATCTACCAAGGTTGAAGACATATGACAGCTAAAAACAAAAGAGTTATCATTTGTGAAAAAAGAAAGGGCCTCAGGCAAAAAGAAGAAAGTGCTAAGTTGACTCTCATCTGCCTTCCATTGGGCTTCTAGAACCTCCTCTGCTCAGGCCCACACTTTCCTTGTATCTGGAGGAGAGGGAAGAAGTGAGAGAGGAAAAGGAAATTCTCCATTATATTCTCCTTATCTGAGTAATATTTGGCCTACTTGTGACTTTAAAACCTTCATAGTTTTTAATCTGTGTTATACTATTGATTTATTTTTAAATAGTTCTTTTGTCTATCAGTTTGACTTTTCCTTCATTACTCTACTTACCAATTCTTTTATTCTTTCATTTTGTTTTCTTTTTTTCTTCTTTTCATTCTTTTTACATTGTGTTTTCCTAATTCAAAGACCTGGGGCAAGATTAATGCCAGTGAAGCATTTATCTTGAGATAAAAAATTACAGAAAGACTAAAACTTAGTAATCATGATATATATTTTTTCATATGATATTTGGGAAAAAAATCATAGTATATAGTGACCCATAATCTGTAACCTACTGGTGGTTGAGGAGAGTGTTGTTTAATTTCCATGTATTTCTGGGCATTTTGTAGTTTCTTCTGTTATTTATTTCCACTTTCATTGCACTGTGGTCAGATAACATACATGGTATAATTTTTGTATTCTTGAATATATGTAAGTATGACCTATGGAATAGTATGTAGTCTATTTTAGAAAATGTCCCATGTTCAACTGAAAGAACATGTATTCAGATGTGGTTGGGTGGAACACTCTGTGTATGTCCACTAAATCCATTTTTCCAAGTTCTAGTTCACTTCTGCTACCTTTGTCTGCTTGACCTATCTTTGGGTGACAATGGTGTGTTAATGTCTCCTGTTAAGATTGTGATCTTAGATATTAACTTTTTCATGTTGATTAAGATTTTTCTTATACACTTGAATGATCCTGTGTTTGTTGCATACATATTTACGACTGTTACCTCTTCCTCTTCAAATGTTTCTCCTAACCAGTATGTAGTCCCCATCTTTATTTCATTTGATCACTCTTGGTTTGAAGTTCAGATTCTCTGAAAATAGAATTGCTACCCCTGCTTTTTTTCTGAGATGTTAATGCATATAGTATTGTTTTTCATCCTTTGGCTATAAGCTTATGAATTTCTTTATGAGGTAAGTGTGTTTCTTTTATACAGCATACTGTTGAATTTCATTTCCTAATCCACTGTGCCAGTCTATTTCTTTTAATTGGTGAATTAAGTCCATTTACATTGATGGCTATAATTGAAACTTAGTGACTTACGATTGAAATGTTATCTGCCCGGTGTTGTATACCTCTTTTTCTTCTGTGTTTGTTTGCCCTACTTGATGGGTGCTTTTCTCTTCTCATTCACAGAGTTCTGGACATTTTGTTCACTCTGTACAATAACTTTCAGTAGTCTGTGTAGGGTTGGCTATGTCATCATGAAATTCTTTAGTTTTCTATGTTATGGAAATATTTCATTTCTCTAAAATCTTGAAAGAGAGTTTTGCAGGGTATAGCAGTCTGGGCTACAATTTGTTTTAATGGAGGGCTTGAAGTACTCTGCACCATGCTCTTCTTGATTTCATAATGTATGAAGAGAAATCTATTATTCTGATGGATTTTCCTTTAAATGTGATCTGTTTCTTTTCTCTAGCATTTTTCAGCATACTGCTCTTGTGCTGGATTTCTGGGATCTTGATTATTTTTTTTTAATTGGGTTGATGTTATTTAGAGTTCTATGTGCTTTGGTCACCAGAATGTGAGATTGTTTCCCCATGTGTGGGACATTTTCTGCTATTACTTCTGCCCATATTATTTTTATATCATTTGTACAGACTCCTTTTCTCATTGTTGCGTATTAGTCTTACACTGTTCATGTTTGCATCATCTTGCAGATGTTGAATTATTTTTCCTTGCAACCTAATTGTTTTAAAGAGTTCTTTTCTTCTTCACTGGCTTCAATGGTGTCTATAATATCTGAAAGTCTATTTTCACTTTCATTGAAATGTTTTTCCCATCTTGTGATTGAGGTTTTAAGTTCGTGTATATCTCTTTGAATCTGCTTCATGTGATCCATTGTTTTCCTATATTGCTCATTCAAGGACTCCATAGTTTTACTATTCTCCTCTAATTTTTATCAATGTCTTCTTTAGAAGCAGTTAATTCTTTCAGTATAGCTATCTTTTCCTTTTTTACTTCACATATTATTTCTGACCTGGTTTCTTCCATATCTTTCTGCAGTTGCTTCTTTACTTCAGATGCTATTAATTCAGAGTTTTCAGCTGTGTGATTCCCAACTTCTTCTATTCCAGTGTCTCCTGGATTTGTTCTGGCATGGCACAGGGCCTAAGATAGCATTTTGTTCCTTCTTTTTATCTTTTTTTGTAGCACTCTCTTCTACGCTTTGTTGTAGTGCTTTGGTGCAGTTATAACCATAGAACCTACTGAACTACATGTCTGGATCTGCAAAGTTTGAACTTGTCCCAGTGTGCCTGGCTTGGGTCTGGCTATTGTGCTCAGCTTCTTCCTGCTGGCAGCCTGTGGAAGTGAACCCACTGTGCCTCTCTGGCAAGATAATCTTGTCCTGGATTAGCTGGGTGGTTCTGGTGCCTAGTCTCTCTGCAGGGACTTCAGCTGGAGAGTTTCACCACAGGCCTGTATTCTGGGCCTAAGCTGGGTCTGGAGTGGTCCAAAGAGCATGGTAGAAAGGCTCACTCACATGCCAGGTCTGAGCTGGAGTTGGAGGAGTCCAGCAGGTACAGTGGAGCAGAAGTTCTTGCACTAAGATGCGGGGCTGGGGCTGGTGCTGGAGGGGTCCAGCGGGCAGAGCAGAGCAGAACCTGTCACACACCAAAGTATGCCTTGTTACAGATGTTTAGAGCACAAGCTTTACAAATATCTGTGTTGTGATTTGTATTAGAATTGCCCCCTCCCAAAGTGTCATGTTTTTAGAAATGAGACTTAGGGAAGAGATTATATTTGGAAGTGCTACACCTGACGTGCTCTTAGGAGATGGGTTTTCTCTGAATAACTAAGTCCTAAGAATGTGTCCTGTTTGCATGAATCTGCCTCCCCAGGTCATGCCTTATTCCTCTGCTTTTTGGCCACCAGGATGTGACAGGGTTTTGTTTTTTTTTTGTTTTTTTTTACAGTATGGCCTTCCACAATGTCACTTTTGCCCTGAAGCCAGCTAACTGTGGAATGAAATACTTTACAAAACAAGATAATATAAACTTCTCTTTCTTTAGTCTGTTAATGTTGGATATTGAGTCTCAGTAATGACCCAGGGACCAGGACATATTTTAGTGCCAAAGAAGTTGGATTTTTGCTATGAGTATTCGCTGACTGTGTGGACTAGAAGGAAAAACTGGACCATGGGATATTTGGAAAAATTTGTAGATGCTACTGGCTGGAGAAAAGGCTACAGCATTCTATATGCTGAGTTTGCCTGAACTCGATGGGAGATGTTTTGGCTTAGAAGAACAGCTTGCTGATAAAAAAAAAAAAAAAAAAAAGACTGTAAAGACCAAGCTTAGGATCATGCCGATGGGAAAGAAGACTAACATGGCAGTTGTGCTAGACTCCATGTGTGTTATGCTCTGGTAGACAATTGAGCTACAGTTTACTCATTTCATAAGGCTTTGCAGAAGTCAGAGATGAAGAGTGATGAATGAATTAAGGGTAATGGAAGAAATGTCAAAGTAATCACATAGTCAGGCTGTGTACTATAGGAACTATTGGAGCTTTACACTGAGAATCAAGATTAAAGAACAGTTGAGTGCTTTTAGAAGTTGTAATTTTCCCAGAAAGAAAGCTCATGTAGTGTCTTGGTAAAAAGAGTTCATTGATGAAAAATAGGAGTGATGGCACTAAGACATCCCAGGAATCAACAGGACCTCACCCATGGTAAGTTCAAGGAACCAAAATTGACAGTTTTGAGAAAATGGCTCCATGGCATCCTGCCTAAGAAACTGACTTCCTGGAATTCAATTCATAGTGGTCAGGCATGCATGAACTTAAAGACCTTTGCAGTCATGACGCAGAAGTCTCCATCTACTGCTAGAGCTGGCACCAGGCCTTGGAAGACGAAGTGGTTTTGTAGACATACAGAATACAAGAGTTGTAGGGTCATAAAGGCTTCCACTCAAGTTTTAGAAGATCTGGGGGCCAGGCAACATGCTCATGAATAGACACTGGGTGACACTGTTAGAATGAAATCAAAAGTACAGCGGAGCCCCAGAAAGTTAAGAATTTCATGATTGTGGACCATCTGAGGAAAATGAGGGAAGTGAGAAAAACCAGCTCAAGAGAGAAGCCATATGAGCTTTCATTGCTGGCAATGCTATAAAGGCAGGCAACACAAGCGATTTAGAGTATACAACTTTGGCATGGGTACTAGAAAGCTACAGGCCTTATTGTTTGCACATTTTGCATTTCTGTGTTGGCTTTGTCCTAGTACTTTCTTTTCCAGTTTCTTCTTCTTGAGTTTATTCTATGCCCATGTATGATGACAGTGCTTGACATTCTTTTTTAATCAGGACTCATAGCTATGAGACTTTTTTGTGTCTCTGAGGCTATTTTATTTTTACATTTATTATTTTTACAATAATTAATACAATGCATAATGCTCTTTTTGTCAAAGTTGTTCAGAGAGAAAAATGCAGACATGCTTTCTTGTCTAAACATCATTAGCACAGATCTATTTTTTCATTGCAGAAAGAGAAAGTAGCTGTATATGTAGTCCAACAGTCCATAACAGTAGTAGATGATCAGCTCTACTGGAATTATCAGACTGTTGACTTGAGCCTTATCCAGCTCACCATATTAATATGGCTTTCCTTTTCATAACTTGTATTTAGACTTTTCTGCTGGATGGTTAAGACCAAGATAAAGCAACACTTATGTTACAGAAAATATGTAACTTTTGTATCTAACAAGGTCAGTCAAGTCCCCTCAGCGTTTACCCTGAAATCATGCGTGTTCAACACTTCTGTCAGTGTCTTCCATCTGTGTGAATCATGGCCATTGCTGGACCATTTTGCTCTGTGTGCAAACCTAAGAGAATGTTCCTCTCTGGGTGACTCTCCTTAGTCACACTACATCATCAATCACTTTCTTTTGCAGCCTCAACATCTCTTTGAACAGGAAATTTGGGACCCCATGGAGTTAGATGTTATTATAGTATAGGTTCTTTTATGTCCTGTGTTCTTACTGACCTTGAAGATTTAGAGTCAAAATATTGGCTATACTTGTAACCCTTCTTTATTCCTAATTATTTGGACTGTGAACTTAAGTTGTTAACTATCCAGAAAAGAAGCTTAATGATGTTATTCCCTGTAACTGAGGCACTTGAGTTGAGTATCACTCTTCTTCTGAATATCACATGCCTTTGACATAACATAAGGCAAGGAGTTTTCATCAATTGTTGCTATTCTAAGCTTTTCAACCCCGATATAGTGTAAAAAAAAAAAAAAAGAGGAACAATTACATGTTGTTACACAGATAATTTTGAACTTAACCATTTACAAAATTGTAGCATTACACTTCTATGGCCTTTTTTCCTTGTCTCATATTGTTACTTTTCTTTCTTTTTTATGTAATTTTAAGCTAACATTTAATTGAGAGAGAGTATAGTAATAATCGGTGTTACATTAGAAGCAGTGCATAATTAGAGGGCCAGAATGATAGGTGTTATAAGCATCAGGTTATGCAGGAATGTGCAAACCTCAGATTTTGGCACCTCTTGGAGAGACTAAATTAATTTTGCATACATTGATGGGCATGAATCATCCCTATGGAGGCCGGGTTTCAATGTTGGAATTTGGTCTAGAATGTCTCCTCTCAAAACCTGATATGCTCAGAATTAGGACTTGCGGGGGTGCATCCATAGTGAGATGTTAGAACCCATGCATTATTGGAGGTAGGGACTGGTCACAAGGTGTGGGTAACTTGGGGTGGCCTGATAGGCTGTATCTCCCTCCAGGATCTTTCCATTCTCTGCTTTCTAGTCATTATGAAAAGAGCAGCTTTTCTCTGCAGTAATCCCTTGTCCCATACAGCTTCTGTCCTACCGCTAGTCAGCAATGGGCAGAAACCTCTAAAAAGTACACTACAGGCCAAAAATCAGCTCCTTCCTCTTAATTTGTTGGTTTGTGACTGAGTTTCAGCCATAAGAAAATGCCTATGACAACGTTAATTTTTTTTTTTTTTTTTTTTGTGGGACCGGGGTTCAAACTCACGACCTTGCACTTGTCCAGCAGGCACTTGTGCCTCGGAGCTATCTCCCCAGCTCCCCAACGTTATTTTTTTTTTTTTTAAAAGACAAAGTAAATAGTTCATGTATCAAACTGGAATGAATGTATCCACTTAGCTTCACTGTTTGATAGTTCATGGAAACTTGTGAAATCAGTAATATTGAACGTATTAGGGTAGTGCAGGTACCAGGGCTCAATCCCTGGTACCTCAATCCACATGACAGAAGCAGGGATTGAGCCCCACCCTTGGTGCATGCTGAGACACAAACGAGACTGGGTGTGCTGGAATTTGCCGATCACCCCAGTACTTAGGAGGCTGTAAAAGCAGAAGGATCACTATAAGTCTAATTTGTGTAGTGAGACCCTGTAAAACTTATTCTAAATACATAATAATAATAATAAGTAGTGAAAAGAATACTAAAATATAAACTATATAGAGTCCAGTACAATGAAATGAATAGAATTCACTTGGCTTTCTCTCTTATCTTTTTTCATCTAATTTGAAGAACAGCTTTACTTTACCACAATCAGAACAGTGGAAGCCTTTCTAATAATATCTCCCTCACGGCCGGGCGTGGTGGCGCACGCCTGTAATCCCAGCACTCGGGAGGCTGAGGCAGGAGGATTGGTGCGAGTTCGAGACCAGCCTGGGCTACAAAAGTGAGCCCAGGACCAGCCTCAACTGCATAGCGAGACCCTGTCTCAAAAAGGAAAAAAAAAAAATATCTCCCTCATGTGGGACTTAGTGGACCTGCTATCATGCTATGTAAGATTTTCTCTGCTTCTCTCAGATTATAATTAGATTTCCTTCAATTGGCCTCTGTTATCATTTTACGCTCTTGTATTTACTACTTGTTTATTGCTTCCACATTTTATATGCTGAAATTCTAACCTTCAGTCTTATAGATTAAAGGGCCAGGGTATTTAAGTCACTAATGTCAAGAGCATCACTGCTTTTGTAAGAGGACACATGAGAGCATTACTTTGTGGTACCTAGGATGTATAAATTCAGTGTTACCCAGTGCCAGTCATGAGGTAATGATTTACTATAACACTGAACTTAAAATTCCAGGCCCTAGAATTTCATCAAGTAAATTTTTGTCATTTTGGTCATCCAGTTTATGAAGGGCAACTTGAGCCCTGGTACCCGCAAATTGAACTGCTTGACACATGTATGCCTATGTGCAGTTTTTATTCTGAGAACTAAAATATGCTTAGCATCCTAGGAAAGCTTCTGGCCTCACTCAAAACAGTTGTTTTCCAATATAACTATAGTTTTTCTGACACCAGCTAAGAAGCCTAGATTCTTCCACCTTTGTGTAATTTGACCTCAGCATTCTTGGCCCACTTTTATGGTTCAAGCCAACTTGTCTGTTCAGCAACCTAAAACTTGACTGATGATTAAGAAGAGAATACTATATATTTCCAACCAGGAAAGTTGTCAGATACTTACATATACATGGGATCTCCTTTATCCCTCAAAACATAGCTTATATTTTCCCAATATTGTTTTACAGAGTCAAAGGAATAATAACCATAAAAGAATATTTTTCAATGAAGATTTATAAGACTTAAAAGCAAACTTATTCCAAAGGAAGAGTGAGTCAAAAAACGATTCATTATAGTTGATCCTAATTAGTTGCTATCACTATTTATCAGCCCAGTCCATTAGGTAAGCAAATATACTGAGTTCTCTTCTCCACTGGAATGAACAGAAGGCCTGGTACTGAGCCATATTTTCTATAGGAAAATAGGAACAACATACAAATCTCAGCCTTCACCTGCCAGGTGCCAAGAATATGACCCTTCTCCAAACACAGTAGCTCTCCATTCTGTGCTGGCTCCTTCCTCTTCATTAGGCTTTGAGTATTTTCCATAAGAAATTTGTCTTCATTCTTCTGTCTTCAGCTGGTAATTCCTGTTTAAACCATGGAAGACCTCAGTCCCATATCCACACCACCACATCTTTAAACAAAGGCAAATATCAAACTCAATTTAAGGAAAGAAACAGTGATTCTTTTTTTTTTTTTTTTTTAAATGGAAACAGGGATTGCACTCAGGACGTTGCACTTACCAGTCAGGCACTTGTATCCTGGCTCCTAAGACAGTGATTTCTTTAGGGTACAAAACTAAGGCAGAGTTGATACATTTGCGATTTTATGATATAAACTTGACTATAATTACAGTTGGTATTTTGAGCATTATTTATTTACTTATTTTTAAAGTATACCCCTTGATTATATTTTAAGAAGCAAGAATAAGAGGGTTGGTTACTAAATTTCTAACCTTTATTGTATATGACTGCATGTATCATCACTACAAGAACTCTATAGATAAAGATGCTATCATTAGCTGCTCATGAAGTAAATGACAAGAAATTTATAAATATTAAATAATATAGCTGTTCCAGTCCCGACCGAGTCCCAGCCAGTAGCACAGGCCGTGCGTCTCCCGCGGACCACGTCCACCAGGATTCACAGAAGCTAGCAGCCAGAGCTCCAGCACAGAGTCAGGAACTTCTGTAGAGGAACCAGCTTGGAATCTCCAGACCAAACGCCCATAGACGCAGCATAACGCCACCAAAGTGCAGAGGCCACTTCCGTACAAAATGATAACAACAAGGAGTAAGATGCAATCTTAGGGCCCGTGCCCACCCAAAGCAAATACAGAAGACACTATCATGGAAGAAAATAGGAACCATATAGATGAAACCTCTGAATTGGTAACATCTGAGGCAGACACACAAGTGCAGAAACTTATAGAGCAACTGAGATCAGCGATAACATCTGAAGTGAAAAAAGAAATACATGAAGTGGAAAAATGGCTGGAGAAACGTATAGAGGACATTAGAGCAGAAATAATATCCACAGTTGACAAAGACATGCCTAAATCAATAGCATCCCAAGTAGGGGAACAACTACACAAAAGGAGAAAGGAGAACAGAACAGAAATAATCTCTGTATTAGAGAGAGAAAGGATAACCATAATACAGACTTCAATACTATTAAAGATGACATCGGTAAAAAATTAGAGGAGAATAGAAAAATGATGGACTCCCTGACGGAGCAATATAGGAAAGACACAGATTGCATGAAACAGTTTCAAAGAGATATACAAGAAAATAAAACCTCAATCACAAGTTGGCAGAGTCGAATGAACGAAAATGAAGATAGAGTTCCGAACCTTGAAGACACAGTTGCAGCCAGTGAAAGAGTAAGAAAGGATCTTTTAAAAACAACCAGAATGCAGGAAAAAATAATTCATCATCTGCAAGACGATGCAAAAATGAACAAAGTGAGATTAATGGGAATCAATGAGAAAGAAGGAGTCAATACAAATGATATGAAAAGAATATGGGCAGAAGTAATAGCAGAAAACTTCCCAAATCTGAGAAAACAATCAGACATTCAGGTAACTGAAGCCTACAGAACCCCAAATAACATCAACCCAACTAAAAACACGCCAAGACATATGATAGTCAAGATACCAGAAATCCAGCTGAAGAATAATATATTACAAGCTGCTAGAGAAAAGAAACAGATCACATTGAAAGAAAAACCCATCAGAATAACAGCGGATTTCTCTTCACAGACCATGAAATCAAGAAGAGCATGGAGCAGAGTGCTTCAAGTTCTCCATGAAAACAATTTTCAGCCCAGACTATTGTACCCGGCAAAACTCTCCTTCAAGTGTGAGGGAGAAGTGAAATATTTCCATGACAAAGAACAACTAAAGAATTTCATAGCCGGGCGTGGTGGCACACGCCTGTAATCCCAGCACTCAGGAGGCTGAGGCAGGAGGATCGGTGCAAGTTTGAGGCCAGCCTGGGCTACAAAAGTGAGCTCAAGGCCAGCCTGAACTGCATAGCGAGACCCTGTCTCAAAAAGAAAAA
>PVJA010054748.1:0-11447 GCA_004027025.1 Myocastor coypus
AAAAAAAAAAAAAAAAGAAAAAAGAAAAAAAAGATCTGTAATGTAGTTGACCATTTCTGAAAAAGCTTAATTATCAAAACAACACTGAGAAATCTAGATGATGATTGAGAAGCTAATTTAAAAAAAGAAGTGCCAGGTACCACAATGTTAACAGAAAATAACTACATGAAAATACAAAAATAAAATAATCAAATAGTAAGTGTGCATCCAGCTGGTGTTATAATCATGAAACTCTTTTTATTTTTTTCAAGAATTTTTTATTTTATTTATTTATTTTTTTCTTGTTTCAGAACCTTTGTTTGTTTATTCACTCATTTTTATGGCAAGCTCAGCCCGCCCCAACGGCAGGGCTGGCGCAGCATGTGGTGCCAGGGATCGAACCTAGGTCCCTGAAGCAGCCCAAGCTTTCCCAAGCAGGCGCTTTAGACCACCGAGCCATCCCACCGGGCCCCATGAAATTCTTTTAAAAGATTTCAAACAGAATAAATCATACATCTCATAGACTGTACTCCAAGGAGAACAGATTTTTAAGCTGCTTTGTATTATCTTATGTGATGCTAGTATCGGTGTTGTTACTCTTTAGGACTAAGCAATAAAGTATTTATGTGACATTTTAATTATTTTTGTGTCGTTGAGACCTAGGTGCTATATATTCACATATTTTAGCTTAAATGTAAATAATTTTTTGATAATTACTAAACTAGGGCAGTATATTCATGTGAGTTCACTGTACTATTTTGCATAAGTTTAAAAATGTTCATAATGGCCCGGCAGGATGGGTCAGTGGTCTAAAGCGCCTGCTTAGGAAAGCTGAGGCAGCTTCAGGGACAGCGGTTTGATCTCCAGCACCACATACTGTGCCAGCCCTGCCCTCAGGGCAGGCTGAGTCAGCCATAAAAATAAATAAATAAACAAACAGAAGTTCTGAAACAAAAAAAATAAAAAAAAATAAAATAAAAAATTCTTTAAGCCGGGCGTGGTGGCGCACGCCTGTAATCCCAGCACTTGGGAGGCTGAGGCAGGAGGATCAGTGTGAGTTCGAGACCAGCCTGGGCTACAAAAGTGAGCTCAAGGCCAGCCTGAGCTGCATAGCGAGACCCTGTCTCAAAAAGACAAAAAAAAAAAAAAAATTCTTTAAAAAAATACTCATAACATTTAAAAAACAAAAGAGAAATTGAGGAGACCTCCAATACTATACACAGAAAAAATGGTAAGACCTACCAAATCTTACGTGTAAGCAAGGTAGCATTCTATGCTATTCGCATAGCATATTCCAGTGAAAAAAGATGTAACACTTGGAAAAAGCACTATTATTTCATACATCCCTACAAAGTCAACTATGGCATGCTATCAGTGAAACAAGTCTTAATTTTAGAGATATTAATATATAAAAATAGTACACATAAATATGAAAAAGTACACCTTAAGATTAATGAAATACAGTGCTGCCTTGTTTTTCTAACTTAATTTGTCCTATGATTCCGATAAAGATGTCCACAACCTTGTTTGGGTGGGAAACATGACTGTGGTCATGTTTGTCACCCGATGCATAGTTTGCAAACAGAGACAAAATTCTGCCAAATCCTTCTGTTTATGAAAAAAATTATTTACAAACAAAAGTGTTTGTCAACTGAGGTACCACGGTAGAACTATTCATTTAAATCCTATTAACTTTTCCAGCAAAATTACTGGCAATCTTATCAGGTCTGTACAGCTTACCTAGGCTGACAACGTTCACACAGATATGTATCAGGAATATGCTGCCTGTCGATCCCCATGCAGTCAATATGTTGCCAAACACTTAAAAGGAAAAAAAGGATAAGGGAGTAGATAAAACATTAAAACCATATTTAAGACTTGATATTCCATTTAACTATCACTTGATAAATGCCTACTTTGAGTTTATCACTGGAAAATGTGCTGAGGAATTCACAAAAATACAGTACCAGGGAGATAAAAATTTGAGATATAAAAATAAGAAGGCAGATACAGGATACATGAAATAAATCTCTAAGTAAATACAGGATGCATAAAACAAATTCCTTTTTAAAATATAAAAGTTGTAAATCACAAAGTAGAGATGTTCACACCATGTGGAGTTGATGGGACAAGTACCTGGAGAATACTGGCTGTGATGAGAACCTCACTCTTAAGAAAAAGGAAGCGAAAACATTACCATAGTATTTAGCAATCAGCAGACAGGAGGAGGCCAAATAGTGGTCAAAATATATGAGGACTATTCCTTTTGTGAAATCATAGGAGGGGGGCCCGGCGGGATGGCTCAGTGGTCTAAAGCGCCTGCTTGGGAAAGCTTGGGCGGCTTCAGGGACCGCGGTTCGATCCCCGGCACCACATGCTGCGCCAGCCCTGCCCTCGGGGTGGGGTGAGCCGGCCATGAAAATGAGTGAATAAACAAAACGGGTTCTGAAAAATAAATAAATAAATAAATAAATAAATAAATAAATAAATAAAATCATAGGAGGGGTTAAAAGTAGGCTAAACACAGTCAGAATAGACAGCACTTGGATTGTTGGGATGTGTGTAGGTTTCCTCTATCAACACTAATGATTTTAGCGGCACACAGTGTTAATAATGAAGCTAATAAAACAAAAGCAAAATGAGTAACTGAGAGACTTTCCCAACATTTCATACTTCATTGATAAAAATACTGTGCCAGTCTTTAGGCTCAAGGACCAGGGTTGATCCCTGGCACATGTTGCACTGGGGCCCTGCACCTGAGCATGCATGCTGCACTGGCCACTGAGGCTGGGTGAGGTGGCACAGGCCTGTAATCCCAGCACTGGGTAGGCTAAAAAATAGTGAGGCCCTGTACCAAATACATTTAAAAGAAAGAGATAGAGAGAGAGAGAGAGAGAGAGAGAGAGAGAGAGAGAGAGAGAGTAAACCTTGCAGTACAAGGTTGAAAAACAAAAAATTAATCAGAGGGGGATGGGGAAAAAGAGGGATGAGAGGGGTAAGTGAAAAAGTCATAACACTGGCAGTCACTGAGAAGCAAATACTTTGAATAACCCAAACGCTGTGAAGTTGTCCTATAAGAATGTACAGATAATATATATGTATGTATGTGAAAAACCTTTAAGGACAATTTTTGTATTCTCTAATAAAGACAACTGCTTATTTATAGATCACTGTAACTTAATCAAAAGAAAAACACTGCTAAGATTATACATTAAAATAAAACACTGCCAAATAGTGTGCAATTTTTCCATTAGATGACTGGCTAAAAGGTTGGCTCTAGTTAACTGGACACTTTCTTTTTTTTTTTTTTTTTTTTTTTTTTTTTTGAGACAGGGTCTCGCTATGCAGTTGAGGCTGGTCCTGAGCTCACTTTTGTAGCCCAGGCTGGTCTCGAACTCGCACCAATCCTCCTGCCTCAGCCTCCCGAGTGCTGGGATTACAGGCGTGAGCCACCACGCCCGGCTTGGACACTTTCTAATGTAAGAAAAGCAGTAACTGAAGTTGTTTTTTGGATTTTAAGCCCCTAAATAAATTTACTGAGGTCAGTACTTGTGGTAATGATATATATCATAAGTAATATAAGTTTATCTTTAAATTTGTGAAGATACTACAGTGTTATTAAAATAAATTCAAAGTAATTATATTAATAACCTTCCACAGAAAAAAAATACCAAATACAATCTACAAGGCACTTTAATTTGCAACTCCAAATCATTTACTCTAGTAGATGGGAACAATGTTACAAGTACTATAAAGTAATTTATACTTGGCTCTAAGATGCATTTTATTTATTTTTTTTCTTGTTTCAGAACTTTTGTTTGTTTGTTTGTTTATTTTTATGGATGGCTCAGCCTGCCCTGAGGGCAGGGCTGGCGCAGCGTGTGTTGCTGGGGATCGAACCGCTGTCCCTGCAGCCACCCAAGCTTTCCTAAGCAGGCTCTTTAGACCACTGAGCCATCCTGCTGGGCCCCTAAGATGCATTTTATACTCATACTCAAATATAGAAATAAAACCTACTACTTCAAATAATGTAGCTATGCCATAAAGAACTGAACTCAGGAAATTCTGTATTGCTACCAAACTTTCTTGCACTCTCCAATGCACTGCTAAATCACTCTGCTCCCCACCTACCAGGGACTAAAATCCTATGGTGCCCTCTCCATCCTCCCCAAATCCCTCCCACAAAAACAACAAACAAACAAAAACAAACAAACAAAAAAAAAAAACACCAAAAGCAAAAATAAAAAAAACTGAAAGAAAAACCCCACTTTCTGTCCCAATCACACCTTCTCTAGGGGAAGAGGCCTTTCTTGGTGGTTGAACCAGGGTTGGGGGAAGGGGAGACTGTGGTTCTGGTACAAGAAGACTCCAGAGTGCTGCAAGGTTCAAGTCAAAAGGAGGTGAGGTGAGAGAGTCAGGTCAAGCAAACATCAATCAAAATCTTTAATTCCCCTAAACAGTTGACTAGACAGCACAAATGATTCCAACATAAATATGAGGGATGCAATTCTCTCATTTCTAACTTGTCTACTCCTACATACGTACTTGTATTATTTACTGTGCACTAAGTAAAAAGAAGAGATGATTCCAAATGAGTAGAGTTCAGAACTGTTACTTAACTCATAATGGGGATTTCTAATAGGCTCTAAGATAGCTTCTTTCAATAAAGGTTTTTTCTAGGAACAAAACATTTGCATACATAGTAGCAGAGTACCACTTAAAAATGTGTTCATTAATTTCTTAAAAAATGACTTCCATTATCATTTCAAATTAACAATCAAGGTTAGAGCATTCAAGAAAAATTAATGGTATGAGATATTTTACCTGCATTTGTCACAACAGATCATGTATCCATCATCATGTGTAAAACCACATATGCACCTGGTTACATCAGTACCATAACTTCCATCCTCAGATGTGCTGATTGTAGTAGCACTGGAAGTTTCATCAAAATTAGGAGTGGTAAATATGCCTACTTCATTTTTGCTAATAAGAACTGATGGAGGAGGGGAAGCTGGAGGTGTTGGAGGAGGACGAGCACCATAATTATGGTCCTGGATAAGGGAACACAAATACAGCACATGAGCTCAGTAACTTAAAATCCAAACATTACTTTGAAGACTCAAGAGATATATGAGACTGGCCTATTTCTTCTTGAGTATCTCAACAATAATAACTTGATGAAGCAAAAAATTAAAAAAATGTTTTTTCAAACAAGGTCTTATTATATAAACATAGCCTTGAACTCACTAGGTACCTCAGGCTGCCCTCACCTTGTGGCATCCCTCCTGCTTCAGCCTGCTGAATGCTGGGATTAAAGGCATGTATCACCACACCCGGCTGATGAAGTGAGATCTTATACCACAGTGATTAAATAAATATAGCTAAGGGGGTGATAGCCCTCCCATCAACACCACCTCCTCTCTCTAAATCAAGATTATCCACAGTTCTTTGGTTACATGGCTTCAACCTCAAGATAAAAGTAGGTACATGAGAATAAAGATGTTTTGGGCCCGGCAGGATGGCTCAGTGGTCTAAAGCCCCTGCTTGGGGAAGCTTGGGTGGCTTCAGGGACCGTGGTTCGATCCCTGGCACCACATGCTGCGCCAGCTCTGCCCTCGGGGCGGGCTGAGCCAGCCATAAAAATGAGTGAATAAACAAACAAAGGTTCTGAAACAAGAATAAAAATAATAAATTAAAAAAAAAAAAAAAAGAGAATAAAGATGTTTTTTAAACCCATAGGAATACAGAGGATAACAAAAACAAAAGAAGATATACTATTACTGTAAAGAATATAATATGGGATTTTAAAATTTGGTACTGGGGCTGGGGAGATAGCTCCGTGGTACAAGCGCCTGCCTGCCAAGTGCAAGGTTATAAGTTCAAACCCCTAGCCGGGCGTGGTGGCACACACCTGTAATCCCAGCACTCGGGAGGCTGAGGCAGGAGGATCGGTGCGAGTTCGAGACCAGCCTGGGCTACAAAAGTGAGCTCAAGGCCAGCCTGAGCTGCATAGTGAGACCCTGTCTCAAAAAGACAAAAAAAAAAAAAAAGTTCAAACCCCAGTCCTGAAAAAAAAAAAAAAGGGGGGGGGTATTACTCTGGTCCAAATTTTAAAAAAGTTGCCATAATTTATCTTTATAATATCACAAAAATGTCCAGTTCTAAAACTGTCTAAATGTAAACTCTGCCTCCTACTTATTACATAATGGCAAATAAATTAACTTAAATAAGCTTTTATTTTTTCAGCAATGGAACAGAGATGAAAACTACATTTTATGAGGTTGTTCTGGGGCCAGGGAGATAGCTCAGTGGCATAAGTACCTGCCTGGCAAGCACAAGGTCCCGAGTTCAATCCCTGGTACCATTTTTAAAAATTAAATAAATAAATAAGAGGTCGTTTTTGAAGAGTAAGATTAACCTGACACATAAGTACTCAACAAATGATAACTATATAATTTACCATGTAACTTAGTAATACATAGCCCAGTATAACCTGAACAATGGTCTCATCAAATTATTAATTGCATAAAATTTATAAAATAATAATTTTTAAAAAATTAATCCCTTAATATGGATAAATTTAAACTATAAGTTACATATCTAGTTGTTTAAATATAAAACAACTGTGTTTTTAAAGTTACGAGTTTTAAGCATGATATTAAACATATCACTTTTCATCCTCTAAATGTGAAAAATATTCTTCCAGAGAAATGTGACACTTACCGCATAGGGCAAACCAATGTAACTGTGTGAATGATGTGAGCTGCTGGTATATAACGGGTGGGGATAACTGTTCGATTTCTCAACTACCACAGGGCTAGCTTCTACGGATTCTGGTCTGGGGGAAGAAAGTTCCATCAGTGAGAATTCAATTCATTTTTTCTTGTAATCAGTTTTAAGTAAGTATTTATATCAGAACATCAATGTAAATATAAAGTAATAGGTAAGTAACTTGTGAATAAGACATAACCTATCTAGATTCTGGGTCAAAATAAAGCTTTTTTGCTTAAGTAAAACAAATGTCCTTCTCAGAGTTCAGATAGCTTTCTTCTTTATCATTTAAAAAAATTACTCAAAAAAGAAAAAAAAAAAAAAACCTCAAAATCAAACATTACACAAAATAGTGGAACACTAAACACAGAGTAGAGAGAGAAGGGGTGGACTGAGTAAGCAGGTCTGAGGATACAAGGAAGAAGTGGACCTCAATGTAAATACATCTAATGTTCAAAACTATATGCAGATATTGAGTATGCTGAGACAGAACAGTCAGTAAATTGGGTAATAAGAAACCTCACAATAAAGGAGGATTTATATCTGAAAAAAACAAGCAGCAGCCCTTACAAGATCTGTAGTTCTAGCCTGGCAGCAAGTAAATGGTCACAGATAGCTATTACTACAATTCACCAGCTGCTGTTAATTTATAAAGTCTCTGCCCTAAAGTCACTTTATCTACATTACTTTACTGGCTTTTTAAAATCATTTCAAACTTCCAAAGTTCTGCCGGGTGTGGTAGCGCACACCTGTAATCCCAGCACTCGGGAGGCTGGGGCAGGAGGATTGGTGCAAGTTCGAGACCAGCCTGGGCTACAAAAGTGAGCTCAAGGCCAGCCTGGATGGCATAGCGAGACCCTGTCTCAAAAAGACAAAAAACAAAAAACAAACAAACAAACAAACAAAACTTCCAAAGCTCTGCTTTAGCTAATTTCTACTGGTCAGTGTGGTAACATACATACCTACATCTGAAGACAGTTCATATTAAAGTTAATCTCTCCCTTTCATATATACAACAACAATCTGTTGCTGTGCTAATGCTTCATAATTCTACAGATATAATACTACTAAAATGATTTTTTCACAACAATCCTTAATCATAAATTTCCCTTAGACCTTAGTCCTATTTGCATTATTAATGGTTTGGGACTTATGGGAGCACAAAACCGTCTCTTCACATATTCTCCCTCCCCCTCAAGTCTCAATTTAACTATAAATAGTTGCTGTGGTGAGACCTAGTATGCCGAACAACAGAAAAAGGTGTAAACAAAAGGTATTTGTAATATAGGGGATTACAAAAAAGTTTCCAGTATGCTCTTTTTTTTTTTTTTTTTTTTTTTTTTTGAGACAGGGTCTCTCACTGTGCAGTTCAGGCTGGCTTTGAGCTCACTTTTGTAGCCAAGGCTGGTCTCGAACTCACAACAATCCTCCTGCCTCAGCCCCCAAGTGCTGGGATTACAGGTGTGAGCCACCACGCCCGGCCAGTATGCTCTTAATACTATGGTATCATGGAAAACTTTTTCTTAGTTTCAAAACTGACACATGCTTACTGTATAAATTTTCAATACAGAAGTACATAACAAAATATTTCCATCATCCAACCTCCATTCCCACATCAATACTGCCTTGTACTCCCTTCTAAATATCCATACAAAGTGCAATCAAAATATGCAGTAAAAAACATGTCATTAATCTCCTTCAAAATATTCCCCACTGCTCCAAACAATTTATCTCATTATTCCTGTCATTTTGTTTGTTTTGAGACAGAGTCTCACTATATGATTCAGGCTGATCCTAAACTCACTGCATAAGGGCCAGCGAGATAGTATAGCAGATTAAGCGCAGTTTTGACAAGCACTGGAACCATGCCATTATGGTTTCTGCATAAGTTTCCCCTCAAAGCCTCAAGCAGTCATGGGGCATCCTGAAATTTGTAATTAATCATTGTGGGTATTGACGCTGCACCTCCCATGGGACAGGTAATTTGCATTTCAAGGTAAAGAAGGAAGAGAAGTTAGCTGCTTGAGCTGCTGCTACTCCTCCCTTCCCTTGTTGCTCTTTGCCTGCCACCATGAAAGGCTGCCCTTTGCCAGGTACCACTCTGCCTTGGAGCCAGCTGAATATGGACTGAAACCTCCAGTAACTGAGAGCTAAATAAACCTTTCCTTCCTTAATTTGAATATCAGGTGTGTTCGTCCCAGCAACGAGAAAAGAGGAACTAAAACACCTATGATCCCAGCCCTGAGGATGCTGAAAAAGGGAGGAGCACTGTGAGTCTGAGCTGCCGTAGTGAGGTCCTGAACTAAAGTGAAAATACATAAATAATAGTGAACGTCCAGCAATCCTCCTGCCTCAGGCTCTCAAGTGCTGTGATCACAAGTGTGCCAGCCACTATACTGGGCCTCTTGCCACATTCCCTTTTTTCTTCTTGTCACATTCTGAAGCAGTTCTGCAAGTCCTCTTTCTTGAATGGTTTTATAAATTATTATTTAAAAAATATGGTGAATGCAGTTGTTGCATGCCATGCAAGAGAAAGAATGGCTCCTAAAAGATTATGTGCGTCCTCATCTATTTATTCACCAGATCTGACACCACACATGTACAAGTTCCTCTCCAAAGTTAAAATGATCACAAAAAATAATGTTTTGCATTAATTTAGGCCATTAAGGCAGCCATGCCAATGCACATAAAGATAGTTATAAGAGAAGACTTCGGGGCCAGGGAGATAGCTCTGAGGCACAAGTGCCTGCCTAGCAAGTGCAAGGTTGTGAGTTTGAACCCCAGTCCCACAAAAAAAAAAAAGACTTCCATGACTATTTCAAAAAGTAGCAAGAATGATGGAATAAATGTGTTTAAACAGGAAAGTATTCTGAAGATGATTCTAATTGCAATGTCTTTTTTATTATAACACATCTTTAAAAATTTAAACATCTATTGTATTTTTAAATTAAACATTGTATTCACCACTTCCTTTTTCTACCTTTAAATGTCAATACATAGATCAGTCAGATTGCTCAGTAGAATATGCGCCTGCCTAGCAAGCAGAGGGTCCTGAGTTCAATACACAGTACAGCAAAAGCTAAGTAAAATAAATGTCAATACATGGCTACTTTTATTTTTGGTAATAATTGCTTATTTCACTATGTGAATGTGATATACCTTATTTAACAATTTCCCTACTGACAAATTATTTTTATCTTTCACTATATAAAAAGGATTATTTTTTTAATTTTTTTAATTTTATTTATTATTTTTATTCTTGTTTCAGAACTTTTGTTTGTTTATTCACTCATTTTTATGGCCGGCTCAGCCCGCCCCGAGGTC
This sequence comes from Myocastor coypus, assembly GCA_004027025.1. Lineage (NCBI taxonomy): Eukaryota > Metazoa > Chordata > Mammalia > Rodentia > Myocastoridae > Myocastor > Myocastor coypus. Next base: position 10,078 of record PVJA010054748.1, read on the forward strand.
AGGGCTGGCGCAGCATGTGGTGCCGGGGATCGAACCGCAGTCCCTGAAGCCGCCCAAGCTTTCCCAATCAGGCGCTTTAGACCACTGAGCCATCCTGCCGGGCCCCTAAAAAGGATTATTGAAACTGTATATCCCTATCACTTTTCTGCATACGGTAATGCTTATATAACATAGACAGTGTAAGCGTTTAAACAAACAAGGATAAATGCACACAAAATTGATAAACACTACTAAATTGTGTTTACCTATTTGACAATATTGACTCCTTTCAAATTCTTTAAAAATTGCATAGGAGGCCAGGGAGATAGCTCAGAGGCACAAGTGCCTGCCTGGCAAGTGCAAGGTTCTGAGTTCCATCCCCAGCACAGACACACACACGCACACACACACACACACAAATTACAGAGAAGTAGCCTTTTATTTATTTTTTTAAATTTTATTTTTCTTAAACTTCATTTATTTATTTGTGTTCTGTCCAGCTCAGCCTGCCCTGGGTGGGGGTGGCGCAGCATTCAGTGCCAGGGATCAAGCAGTAGACCTAGCGCTTGCCTGAACTTTCCTAGGAAGGCGCTTCAGACCACTGAGCCATCTTGCTGGCCCGAGAAGTAGCATTTTGGCAATGATCTATAATAAGATTAATAAAGCAACATTCAGGGATTATGGCCAGTATACACAGATTTACTCTTAAAGGTTTAGATCAAAACTCTTCAATGTTACTAAAGAGTATAGCAAAACATTGATATTTGGGGTTTAGAAATAAAATTAAACTGTCAGTGGAAATGCAGATAAATTCAAATGGATGAAAGGGTAACATAACAACTATTTCATATAACTTCATAATTCAAATTCAATCACATTGTATGGAAAGTTATTAGAATATCAATGATGGTCAGAAAATTTCATTTGCAAGCTAAGTCAAAGATATTTGATACTCAGAAAGCCAGTGATGATAAGCCCAGTACCTATGTTATAGAGTAATAGTATCACAAAGCTTTTCTGCTGGAGGGTTGAGAATGTAAGTTAACAGACCGACAATTGGAGAAAAAGAAGGGCTATAAGGACAGCCAATATTTTGGACCTAGCCCTTCAAGGTCAATAAAGACCCAGGATATAAGAGAACCTGTGTTGTAATATCCTATAACTCAGAGGTGTCCCAAATTTCCTGGTCAAGGAGATTATGGGACCTCAGAGGAAAGGGATGAATGAACTGCAGTGCGTCTAAGGAGAGTTACCCAGAGAAAAACATTCTCTCAGGCTTTCACAGAAAGCAAAATGGCCAAGCAATGGCCATGACTTGTCCCGAAGGCTGACACTAACAACAGTTCTACAAAGTACTGTCTATGGTCTCAAATTTAATCCTGAGGGGATTT
>PVJA010054749.1:0-11447 GCA_004027025.1 Myocastor coypus
AAAAAAAAAAAAAAAAAAAAAGAAATTTATTGGGGTTTATAATTGTATTTTTGTAGGGATGCGAGGGAAGATTGAAAAGTGGTTTGCTTTTAGTTTTCTCACAACGCTTCCTGGCCTGTATTTCTGCCTGGAGACTTGGCCAAACACAGGCAGCCAGCTTTTCCCTAGACTTTCACTGATTTCCCTTCCATGTTTGAGAAAGTTCTCACTTGTTTACATTTCTCTGTTGTCCAAGCACAAATATGATAGTGGCTATTTGAAAAACCATATAGAAGGTTCTAGGCAGTGTTATGTATCTGTCTTTAATTTTCTGAGAAACATTTATTTCCTACAAATCCATTCTTCTTTGGCTCTGTAAGACTCCTTTAGATCAAATTAATTTTTTGTTTTTTTAAAAAGAGAGTACAAAATAGTATTAAAATAGCAAAATTACAAGCGTACAGAATTTCACTTAACAAAATAATACGAATTTCACAATATTTGTTGTAATGCATAGTGTTGTCTCCCAACTAGCTGTTCGTATTACCAGATATACGCATTCAAAATTGGAAGAAGAAAGAAAAAAGAAATAAGAAATTAACAGAGGGCTAGCCTGATAGCTCAGCGGACTAAAGTGCCTGCTTAGGCAGAGCATAGTGGTCAGGGTTTGATCTCCAGCATGCTGTACTGGCCTCACCTGTGGGGTGCGCTTAGACAGCAATTGAGACTGGGTGTGGTAGCGTGCGCCTGTAATCCCAGTGCTTGGGAGACTGAAAACAGGAGAATCACTAGTAGTACAATCTATGTAGTAAGACCCTGTAGACCCTATAACAAATACAGAAAAAAGAAAGAAAGAAAAATTAACAGAAAAAGGACAATTAAAAAGGAGACAAAACAAATTAAGCATTAACTGCTCCTTTCAAAGACTAACATAAATCCAGAGTACAGCTGTCCAAACCATCCTGTTTGCATACATAGGTACCTCTCTGTCCCCACTCCCTCTCTGTCCTCCTCAACTCAGTAACTCTATCCTTTTAAATAAGTTCATTCTCAGCTGGGCGTGGTGGCACATGCCTGTAATCCCAGCACTTGGGAGGCTGAGACAGGAGGATCAGTGTGAGTTCGAGACCAGCCTGGGCTACAAAAGTGAGCTCAAGGCCAGCCTGAACTTGGAGACCCTGTCTCAAAAAAAGACAAAAATAAATAAATAAATAAATAAATAAATAAATAAATTCTCTATTCCCAATATCTATTGTACCCTACAGCTTCTATTTTCTTTCTTTCTTTTTTTTTCCTGTTTGAGACAGGGTCTCACTGTGCATTTCAGGCTGGCCCTGAGCTCACTTTTGTAGCTGAGGCTGGTCTTGAACTTGCACTGATCCTCCTGGCTCAGCCTCCCAAGTGCTGAGATTACAGAAGAAGGATTTTTTATTTTATTATTTCTTTTTTTGTGCAGGACCAGGGTTCAAATTCACGACCTTGCACTTGCCATGCAGGCCCTTGTGCCACGGAGCAGAAGGACTTTGCTTTTTATTTTTATTTATTCATTTATTTATTTTTGCGGTACTGGGGACTGAACTCAGGACCTTCCACTTGCCAGTGAAGCACTTATCCTACTGAGCCATCCCCCTGGTCCCTTCCATTTTCTCTTTAGGTTCTCACACCAAGGAGATGATTTTTATTTTTATTTTTTTTTTTATGTTTTTTTTTTGTCTTTTTGAGACAGGGTCTCGTTATGCAGTTGAGGCTGGCCTTTGAGCTCACTTTTGTAGCCCAGGCTGGTCTCGAACTCGCACCGATCCTCCTGCCTCAGCCTCCCGAGTGCTGGGATTACAGGCGTGCGCCACCACGCCCGGCTTTTTTTATGATTTTTATTTTTATTTTTATTTATTTATTTATTTATTTTTTTGTATTTTAGGGAAGGATCTACAGGGCATTCAGGTTCTCACTACTAGGTCAGACTCACCTGTTTACAGCCTCCCAAGAGCTGGGATTACAGGTACGTACCACCACCTCCATTCTTTTTTTTTTTTTTTTTAATTTATTTTTATTTTATTTTATTTTTTTCTTGTTTCAGAACTTTTGCTTGTTTATTTATTGTTTTATGGCTGGCTCAGCCTGCCCTCAGGGCAGGGCTGGCGCAGCATGTGGTGCCGGGGATCGAACTGCCGTCCCTGCAGCCGCCTAAGCTTTCCTAAGCAGGTGCTTTAGACTACTGAGCCATCCTGCTGGGCCCCACCACCTCCATTCTTAATTGCCATCTCAGCATGCCCCAGGTGGGGCCTGCACAGCAGACCCTCGGATTGAACCCCCATCCCTGCAACTGCTTGCAGGCTTTTAATCCATTGAGGTATTTGGCCAGCTTAGGAAATGATTTAGGATTTGTACATGTGGGTCTGATTTACTTCATTTAAGAGTACATAGACCAAATTAACTTTCCTTTTATTTTTATGTATTTAGTACAGGGTCTCACTATGCAGCTCAGATTCCTAGGGTTCCTCCTGTTTTTAGCCTCCCCAATGCTAGTATTATAGGCATGTGCTACCATTCCCAGACTTGTTCACTGGCTCAGCATGCCCTAGGGGGTAGTCAGTGTGGTGTTCAGAACCAGGGATCAAACCCTAGACCAAATTAATTAGCTTTTTTTTTTTTGTCTTTTTGAGACAGGGTCTTGCTATGCAGTTCAGGCTGGCCTTGAGCTCACTTTTGTAGCCCAGGCTGGTCTTGAACTCACACCAATTCTCCTGCCTCAGCCCCCTGAGTGCTGGGACTACAGGCATGCGCCACCACGCCCAGCTTTTTAATTAGTTTTAATTAATTAATTTTTGTCTTTTTGAGACAGGGTCTTGGTATGCAGTTCAGGGTGTCCTTAAATTCACTTTTGTAGCCCAGGCTAGTCTTGAACTCACACTGATCCTCCTGCCTCAGTCTCCCAAGTGCTGGGAGACCAAATTAATTTAAGCATCAACAAAAACACTGTAGGTATTCAATCCAATGTGACATGCTGCAAAGATCATTTATTTATTTATTTATTTACTTACTTACTTACTTATTTATTTATTTATTTATTTATTTATTTATTTATTTATTTATTTATAGTACCAGAGATTGAACTCAGGACCTTGCTTTCCAGGCAAGCACTTATTCAACTGAGCTATCTCCTTGGCCATCCAATTTGAAAGTGGGATTGCATGCATTTCTCATGTACAGACCTAACCAACTGCTGATGAAAATTAAAAACAAAACAACAACAACAACAAAAATCATTCTCTAGGAACTGGGCCTGGTATCACACACCTGTAAGCCCAACACTCTGGGAAATATAGGTAGAAGGATCAGGAGTTGGAGCCCAGCCTAGTTAAATAAGTGACTTGGTGAAGCTCTGTCTAAAAACGAAAAGTGGGGGCTAGGGAAACAGCTCAGGGATACAAGTGCCTGTCTGTTAAGTACAAGGTCCTGAGTTCCATCCCTGGTTCCGCAGAAATAAATAAATAAATAACTTTTTTTTTTTTTTTGTCTTTTTGAGGCAGGGTCTTGCTATGCAGTTCAGGCTGGCCTTGAGCTCACTTTTGTAGCCCAGGCTGGTCTCGAACTCACATCAATCCTCCTGCCTCAGCCTCCCAAGTGCTGGGATTACAGGCGTGAGCCACCACGCCCAGCTATAAATAAATAAATAAAATAAATGAAACCTAAGAAAGGGCTAAGCTAGGTGTGGTGGCACACACCTATAGTCCCTCTACTCAACAGGCTGAGCAGGAAGATTGTTCTAGGCCAGCCAGGCTACCTAGGGAGTTCAAGGCCAGCCTGATCTACATAGTGAGACCTTGTCTAAAAAAACTAAATAAAAGACTGGAGCCCTGTGGCAATGTGAAGGGCCTGGGTTTAATGTTCAGCAATGCCCCTTCAAAATAAAAGAAAGAAGGAAGGAAGGAAGGAAGGAAGGAAGGAAAGAAAGAAAGAAAGAAAGAAAGAAAGAAAGAAAGAAAGAAAGAAAGAAAGAAAGAAAGAAAACCTTTAAAAATCATATCTAACCGCCGGGCGTGGTGGCGCACGCCTGTAATCCCAGCACTCAGGAGGCTGAGGCAGGAGAATCGTTGTGAGTTCGAGACCAGCCTGGGCTACAAAAGTGAGCTCAAGGGCAGCCTGAAGTGCATAGTGAGACCCTGTCTCAAAAAGACAAACAAAACAAAACAAAAAATCATGTCTATCCCGAACAGATTTTTACCCTCCTCATTATTTCATAAACATTATGGTAACTGCTCCCATTGTATTAGGAGTCATAAGTGGTCTAGAGATGACAGTGCATGAGAGGAGGTGCATAGTTTACAGAAAAACCCAATGCCAACTTTCTCTGAGGGCCTGGGCCTCTGTGATCTGAGTACCCTTGGGAAGCCGGAAGCTACTCCTGTGGATACCAAACCCCACAGTCTCAAAGGAAAAACTAGAAAGACAGGTTATTGGTTTACCTGTGAGGGGATAAGGAATGATGGTGGAGCACAGGAAGAGAAGTGTGCATTGTATAAGTTCAGCTAAGGAGCAGGAGGGTTATAAAGTGGGCTGTGATGTCAAATCACCCTCCAGGCAAATTCTGGGCTGAGTGCCTGGGGAAACATCGATGCCTGTTTATGGCCACTGTTAATGTCAGCTTGGCTCTGCACACAAGCCATAGCTGTGGGAATCTATTGTGTAACTGCTTATATCACATTCTATGGAGAGTTAATAGAATATCAATGATTGTCAGAAAATATCACTTCCAAGCTAAGTCAAAGATGTTTGATATTCAGAGAGCCAGTCATGATAAGCTCAATTACCTATGTTTTTTTTTTTTTTTTCTGTCTTTTTGAGACAGGGTCTCACTATGCAGTTGAGGCTGGCCTTGAGCTCACTTTTGTAGCCCAGGCTGGTCTCGAACTCGCACCGATCCTCCTGCCTCAGCCTCCCGAGTGCTGGGATTACAGGCGTGAGCCACCACGCCTGGCTTCAATTACCTATGTTACAGAGTGATAATATCATAAAGCTTTTCTGCTGAGGGGTTGAGAATGTAAGTTAACAAACCAAAAATTAGAGAAAAAGAAGGGCTATGAGGATAGCCAATATATATTTTTTAGAATGTTTTTTAGAATTTTTTTATTTTATTTTTTTTTCTTGTTTCAGAACTTTTGTTTGTTTATTTATTTATTTTTATGGCCAGCTCAGCCTGCCCTGAGGGCAGGGCTGGCGCAGCATGTGGTGCCGGGGATCGAAGCGTGGTCCCTGCAGCTGCGTAAGCTTTCCTAAGCAGGCGCTTTAGACCACTGAGCCATCCTGTGAGGCCCTGATAGCTAATATTTTGGCCCTAGCCCTTCAAGGTTAGTAAAGACTCAGGACATAAGAGAACCTGTACTGTAATATCCTACAACTCAGAGGTGTCCCAAATTTTCTGGTCAAAGAGATTATGGGACCTCAGAGGAAAGGGATAAATGAACTATAGTGTGTCTAAGGAGAGTCACCTAGAGAAAAACATTCTCCCAGGCTTTCACAGAAAGCAAACTGGTCAAACAATGGCCATGACTCGTCCCGAAGGCTGACACTGACAACAGTTCTACAAAACACTGTACATGGTTCCAAAGTTAATCCTGAGGGATTTGACCTTGGAAGATACAAAAGATGAATATTTTGTTATACAGGTCTTGCTCTGACTTGCCCTTGATCACCCAGTGGAAAAGCTGAATTATGAGGCATGAAACGCAGAGCTAGATTGGTGTGATGAGCTGTAGGAGGCTTGGATCAATAGCCTCCAACATAGCCAGTTTCACTGGTGGCTACTGCACTTGTGGAACATTGGACTGTATATGCATCTGCTTCCTCTTAGTTCAAAGAGAAGTTTTTTTTTTTTTTTTTTTTTTTTTTGCCTTTTTGAGACAGGGTCTCTCTATGCAGTTCAGACTGGCCTTGAGCTCACTTTTGTAGCCCAGGCTAGTCTTGAACTTGCACTGATCCTCCTGCCTCAGCCTCCCAAGTGCTGGGATTACGGGTGTGCACCACCATGCCCGGCTAAAGAGAAGAATTTCTTTTTTCTTTCCTTATCAATATCAACTGAAAGGTGTCATGCCCACACCCTGTGCTCTGTATAACTATTGTGAGGATAATACACAGTGTGTCAACTGTTAAAAAAATTGCTGTTTATAGAAAGTGTTAATGTTTAATTGTTTTGAACAATCTTATATACCTATATCTATTAATCTAAACTGATCTGATGATGAAAATATGTAATATAACCATTGTTCAATTTTTCTGGTTTTGAAATTCTGTACTATATGTACTCTTACTTGTGACTTTTCCTATCTTTGTTTCTATTTTTAGTCTTTAAAATAAAAAAAATATATGCATAATAATAAAAGATTCTTACACTTTGCATCTACCCACTTTGTGCTTTTCTTTTCCCCTAATTTTTTTAAAAAAATTTATTTCTTTATTTAATGGCCAGCTCAGCCTGCCCTGGGTGTGGGGCTGGTGCAGCATGTGGTGCTGGGGATCGAACAATGGTCCATATGGTTGCCTAAGCTTGCCTATGCAGGCTTTTTAGACCGCTGAACTATCTCATCAGCCTTGTTTTTGTTTGTTTTGTTTTGAATTCTCAAGAAGAGAATAGTTGTGAATAAAGATGTGATGGCCTTTGTAGATGGCTAAAGGAAAATCTCACACCAGAGCCATTTGGGGTGGGAAGGAGGAGAGTGAAGAGCATCTCAGGACAGGGTGAGGGTGGCGGTGGGAGGAAGTAGGGTGAGTTCTTGGGGTTTGTTGCAAGGCAGCAAAGGAGAACCTGGGGTCTGGCTAGAGAAAACAGACGGGTGGAGGGGCTATTCCCAAGCTCACCTTCCCTGCCTCCACTTTTGTGCCTGCTCAGGAGCGGTATCACTCTGTACCTGTCTCTGAGTGGCTGATAAATCCTGGGTCTGCTTGCTTTTCCTGTTCCAGTCAGGAAGCAGCTTGCAAACTCCTCGTTCTCAATCAACGCTTCATTGTTTATGGAACCAAGGAAGCTGCTAGTGCAGATCTGACAGTCCAGACTTTCGGTACTAAAGCCCATTTTAAGAAGAGCCAAAGCTCCTTTGCTTCCTGATGCTTTCTTTTTTTTTTTTTTTTTTTTTGGTTTTTTGAGACAGAGTCTCACTATGCAGTTGAGGCTGGCCTTGAGCTCACTTTTGTAGCCCAGGCTGGTCTCGAACTCGCACTGATCCCCCTGCCTCAGCCTGCTTCCTGATGCTTTAAGGCTTGATTGAGCCTAACTGCTTCCACTTGGGTGATTTTGGGCAAAGGTTTGTACCCTGGATGTCACGTGGGTCTGCACATGGGGGAAAGAGCAGCAACAGGACTGTTAGTACCTGTCTGTTAGGACTGTCCCCAACATCATGCAGGCAGTTTTAGCCAGTATGATGGGTGGTTTTTCTTTCTTTTTATTATTTTATTTATTTATTTATTTATTTATTTATTTGTCTTTTTGAAACAGGGTCTCGCTATGCAGTTGAGGCTGGTCCTGAGCTCACTTTTGTAGCCCAGGCTGGTCTCGAACTCACATCAATCCTCCTGCCTCAGCCTCCCGAGTGCTGGGATTACAGGCGTGAGCCACCACGCCTGGCTGTTCTTTCTTTTTTAAAAAAATTTATTTATTTATTTGTGTTATGGCCAGCTCAGCCCACCCTGGGGGTGGGGCTGGCACAGCATGTGGTGCTAGGAATCGAACCATGGTCCCTGTGGTTGCCTAAACTTTCCTAAGCAGGCAGGCACTTTAGACCACTGAACCATCTCGCCGGCCCTGATGGGTGGTTTTTGAAGTGTGTTTCCCAGGATATATTGCATTATGAAGATTTTTCTTCCATTGTATGTGCTCCGGCACCTTCTGCCTTAGCAACATTTGCAATGTAGGGCACACTAGTCTTCTGTGGAAGTGACTTTCCGTAGCCCTGAGGGTCGGAGCCCATGTCAGCCAGGCAGCTGCTGTTAGATTGTGCTCAGTAGAGGCAGAGTAGAAATGTATTGAGAGGTTGCTCAGTTAGCAAGAAGACCTGAGAAGCAGCCTCAGAAACCAGGGCGAGAAGCAGCAGACACAGTGTCCAAGGATGCCACCGCTGCTGACCATGGGCACCACCCTTGACTAGGGACCTTAAAGCTAGACTACCTCAGCCACCACTGCAGGGGCAGTGTCACTGTGCTGTAACTCCTCAGAGTCCAGAGTCCTAGGTGGTGGTGTCCTAGAACCTCTGTGATCTCACTGGCAGCCAGGGACAAGAAGCGCAAGGGCTTCTGCCTTTTAGCTTTTGCACTGAGCCTGGGTTGGCCAAGAAGCAGACGAGTCACACATCACACGTCACACTGTGGTCACTGTGGACACACTGATGCTGGCAGCCTGCTCTGATTCACAGCGGGTGGTTCCTTAAAATTAGGAAGGGGATTTAGAACCAGAAGATCAACAAGAAAAAGAATGTCCACGGTTGGGGCAGAAACTTGGGCCATGTCTCCAGGCCAAGGAAGCATCCTTGGCCAGCTTCCTCCTCCTCCTCCTCCTCCTCTCGCTGGGTGGGGTTGGGCCTGCCCGGTTTGTGGTGCCCCAGGTCCTGCAGGTGCATTGCTGTCTTTCAGCAGCTGGAGTTCTCACCATCTGTTACTCAGTCTGACCTCTTGTGACAGTTGGCCTCTGTCCCTAGCTTCTCCTGATGCCACCTCCTGGAGTCAGACTTCTTTTCACAAAAGTGTAGTGTGTCAACAAGGCAGCCAGAGGTCCTGACACTTGCATGGAAAGGACATTTATTTATTTATTTACTTTTGTCTTTTTGAGACAGGGTCTCACTATGCAGTTCAGGCTGGCCTTGAGCTCACTTTTGTAGTCCAGGCTGGTCTCGAACTCTCAGCGATCCTCCTGCTTCAGCCTCCTGAGTGCTGGGATTACAGGCTTGCGCCACCATGCCTGGCTAGGACTTTGTTTTCCTCTGTCCTTGGGTCACCTCTTGGAGGGTCTTCTCTCTGCTCTGAGTGTAAAAAGTGTTCAGCAGAAGCCAGCAGACTCAGATTTGCCAGCTGTCAATGTGGGTAAGCCATCTGCCCCCTCCAGTCTCCGCCTCCTGAGCGGGGAGCAATCGGGACAGACCCATGAGCTGTGGAGCCATGATGGCCCAGACTCCTACACTGAGTCCTTTTCTTCCAGTTCTGTTTCTTAAGTCCCAGGCTCCCTGACTCGGGTCTGCATTCTTTCTATCTGTTGTGCTCATTTTAAAATCACAGACTTGGGCCAGGGAGATAGTGCAGTAGAATAAGCACTTGTCTGGCAAGCGCAAGGCCCTGAGTTCAATCCCAGGTACTACAGGAAAAAAAAAAAAAAAGAGGTTTTGAGCTGGGTGTGGTGGTGCACACCTATAATCCCAGCACTCGAAGCTGAGGCAGGAGGATTGGTGTGAGTTCGAGACCAGCCTGGGCTACAAAAGTGAGCTCAGGACCAGCCTCAACTGCATAGCGAGACCCTGTCTCAAAAAGACCAAAAATAAATAAATAAATAAATAAATAAATAAATAAAAGGAAAATTTTCACTGGTTTCTCACCCAGGACCCCTCTCACTAGGTGTCATGTGTACCTTGCCCTAAATTGTTCACCCCTAGGAGCTGGACTTTCCTAGGGTCAAAGAGAACAGTAGAGAGACCGGCCCCTCAACGTCTGATCCTTACCTCATGTCGCAGAGTCAAACATCCTTGTTGTTTTCTTGGTAATGACCCAGGTTACACTATGTTCTTTTCTGACAACTTGGGCTGCAACCCTAGAACCAGCTCTTTGCTCCTTGGTTTTACTCAGAAGGAGGAAAAAAAAAAAGCCATACAAAGGAATCTTTTGTTTAATTTATATACCAGAGGATCCTCTTGCGGGCTTTTCTTCTCAGCCTCCCCTGAGTTGCTTTGGGTTTTGATTTTTTAAACGGCAGCTGTGGAAACAGGCCATTTACTCATGACTCGCCTTGTGCTTGGCCCTCTAGGTGCTCGCTGTAGGTTATCTTGCTATAAACACAGGAGGGACGTACTGCCATCTTTCTTCTACAGTAGGGTAAACTGAGGCTTGGAGAAGCCAATGAATCTCTTTGTTAGGAGCTTATCTAGCAGGCCCACTGAGCCAGCAAGTGGGCCCTCTGAGGGGTCTGACTGGCTCTCTCCATGTCCCCTCAGCTTCTGTATTGTCAGGGACAGAGAATCCACGCGCTCTTTAGGATGTTGTTCTCCCCCAAAGCCTCCCTATCTCCCCGGCTAACCATGTGCTGAGGAGTTCATGGACATCAAGCAGACCAGGGCTTCCTGACCCCGTGAAGTTCTGGCTCTAACAGAGGCCGCCATACTATGTACGGCCCACAGAAGCCGGGTCCCTGGACACTTACTTGTGCTGGACTCCTGAAAAGATGGCTGCAGCATCACTTCCAGGCCGTCTCAGGCTTTGGAGGAGAGGGCAGAGGTAGGGAGACATGTGGAGGTCTCGGTCTCCATCCCCTCCTGGGAACCATTGTCTTTTCCTACCCCAGTTCCCAAGGATAGTCACATGATCAGGCTCCATAAGGAGCAATACATTTTCCATTTGGCTGTAAACCAGTTTTCTGGGGCCTGTGAGATGGCTCAGTGGTCTAAAGTGCCTGCTTAGGACAACTTAGCCAACTGTAGGGACCGAGGTTTGATCCTGGCACCACATGCTGCACCAGTCCCACCCCCAGGGCAGGCTGAGCTGGCCATAAAATAAAAAAAAAAAAAAAAAAAAAAGTTTTTCTTTTTCTTTTTCTTTTTTCAAACATTTCATTTTATTTTATTATTACTTTTGGTGGCTGGCTCAACCCACCCTGGGGGCAGGGCTGGTGTAGCATGTGGTGCCGGGGATCGAATTATAGTCCTTGCCTAAGCTTGCTTAAGCAGGCACTTTATTTTATTTATTTATTTATTTATTTATTTATTTTTCTTGTTTCAGAACCTTTGTTTGTTTATTCACTCATTTTCATGGCTGGCTCAGCCCACCCCGAGGGCAGGGCTGGCGCAGCATGTGGTGCCAGGGATTGAACCGTGGTCCCTGAAGCTGTCCAAGCTTTCCTAAGCAGGCACTTTAGACCACTGAGCCATCCCACCGGGCCCCACGCAGGCGCTTTAGACCGCTGAACTATCCCACCTGCCGTAAGTTTTCCTTTTTCCTCTTAACCAAAAGGAGGAATAATTAGTTAGTATTTTTTTTTTATGAGCAGAATAGATTTATTGGGGGAAAATAAAGTTCCTACGGGAGGGGGATCCCAAGCGGGTGGTGCCCAGTTATTATCTTTAAGATATCAAGTTCCTTCCTTTCTCTTCTTTCTTTTTTTGCCTTTTTGAGACAGGGTCTCACTATGCAGTTCAGGCTGGCCTTGAACTCACTTTTGTAGCCCAGGCAGGTCTCGAACTCGCACTGATCCTCCTGCCTCAGCCTCCCGAGTGCTGGGATTA